>JALMQS010000102.1:5473160-5595668 GCA_024734495.1 Forficula auricularia
TGCTACGTACGCTAGGAGGAGTGCATCGCATGTCTAATACTTATAGTTTTTAAGTTTTTCACCTTTGAACAAATTTGAACTATTATTATTATATTCCTTGTATTAATAAAGCCGAATTGTTTTATTTAGTTAGTCTATTCACTATCGCCTATCTTAATATGTATTTTAACTGTAAATTTAATTTTAAATTTTATAACTTCGTGCTTCTTTAATTTCCAGAGTAATATAATGTTCTTTTTTCTGAAAACCCCTTTATTAAATAAGAGGGAAACATAATTTTAAGATCGAGACTTAGTTGAGCGTAGAAGAACGTGTTATTTTGGAGCTACAGATAAGATTAAATTCCATTCAGGGAAAGCGGTGTTGGTTTATAATTAAAAATATTAAACACAGGAGTTTTTTAATGGGTTATAGTGGTGTTTCCTCTTTGTGAAACACCACTATAATCCGTCAAAAAACTCCTATAAGATTAAATTCGGGTATATTCTTATACGTTTTATTATAATTCTTGCACTTTTTGTACTTGAGTGCCTATATTATTACTTTTGCTAGACTAATCTGGCACCGTCCTTTCTGTTATTTGGCCAGAACTGCCAAATGACCAATCCTGACCTGATACTCTAGAACGCGAACTCACTACGAATAGTTATTACTATTTCGTGGTAACCACGAATACCCCCCCCCCCCTAACCCACTTGAATTTTTATTTTATTTTTCTTTATTCGTATTTATAAATATCTTAAACGTAGAGAAATATGATTTTCAGAATGATTTATTTTATGTCTCTCCGTATGTATGTGTTTGCATGTATAGGGTTGGCCATTTAACTTTTGGAATTTGAATCGGCTATAAAAAAAACAAAAACTATTGAATATTTTTTCAAAATTATGAGTTTATTAGAAAGATTGGACGTTTTCATTTATGAATGAAACACAAAATCATTATTCGATTTCCAAAAACAGTGCGCAAAAGATCGATTGTTACGTTGACTGTGTGGCAAGTGGCCCCGTCCTGTTGAAACCAAATGTCACCCATGTCATCCTTTTCAATTTTTGGAAACAAAAATGTTGTTTTTCATTCTTAAATGAAAATGTCCAAACTCGTAATTTTGAAAATCATCTAACTTTTGGAATTTGAATCAGCTATAAAAAAACTAATTAATATTTTTTTAAAATTATAAGTTTATTAGAAAGATTGGACATTTTCATTTAAGAATGAAACACAACATCATTCAAATGACTGCCACGGCTGGCTTGACAGTACCCCATCCGATCAACCCAATTTTTCAGTACATTTTCATTTGGGTTGATCGGATGGGGTATTGTCAAGCTGCCACAGTCATTTGAATGATGTGTTTCATTCTTAAATGAAAATGTCCAATCTTTTCTAATAAACTCAAAATTTTGAAAAAATATCCTTTAGTTTTTTTTATAGCCCATTCAAATTCCAAACGTTAGATGGCCCACCCTATATAATGATATCAACAATAGATCAAGAACAGAAAGTCGTACTAAATCCTTTTGTCGTTGAAATGTTTGTATTTTCAAAACGAAGAAATGATTAAGTTTTGAGATTCAAGCTTGATTATTTCTGGTTCAAAAATGCATAAAATCAGAAAAAATATAATTATCATATTAAAAGCTTCCAAACGGTTATAGTTGATGAACAAATTTGGCAGACATGTCTGTACTAATAATTTACATCTATCTGCCAAATTTCCACTTTCTAGCTAAAACCATTCGCTGACAAAAAAATAACCAATTCATTAAAATTTGCGAAAATCGTCCTGACTCAGAATATTTTTACTTTACCATACAAGTATGGTCAAGTATTGTAATCATAGATGAAAAAAGTGTTCTTTTTTTGCTTAATTTTTTGGAAATATCTCAAAAACGGCTGAAACTAATTTCATTAAAAAATTGAGCATGGCATTTCGGTCTACAAAAAAGCCTTAATAAGTGAACATGGGAAAAATTATATTTTTCGATATAAAAATTGTTTTGTCAAAATGTCTGTTAGTCTGTCTGTTAGTCTTGTCAGTTTGTGCGTTACCAAATCTTTATGGACGAGCTAGTTAAAAAACTAATTTGAATATCAAAACCAAATTTAACACGTAGTTTTGGTGCATTGAGATTAAGAGCTGATTAGATTTTGGTGCATATCGATCCAAAATTAAGGGGGAGGGGGGGGGCTAAAAATTAAAAATCTAGGCCATTTGAGCAAACTCAACTAAATTTTGAATACATAATCCGTGGGCCCCCAGAAGTCAAAAAATTCAAAAACTTACCAAAATGGGGGGGGGGGTCAGAAAATGAAAATCTAGGCTTTTGAACCAAACTCAACCAAATTTTGTATACATAATCAGTGGCCCACCCAGATAAGTCTAATAATTCAAAAACTAACCCCCTACATGATTATAATAATTATATTAAATATTAAATATATATAAGTGAGGGGCCAGGTTGTATGGTAAAGTCAAGTGGATGGCTACAGCAAAACGTTTCAGTTTATTTTTTTTAAACTTTTTCTTACTATTTAGTAGACAAATCCAAATTGTACGTTCATCACCTCTGACGTAAGTCCATTTTGGTTCAAATGAGGTACTAATTTCCTGAGAGGTTTGTTTCAATTGCCCCAAGCAAATCCCTTGTCTCCTGATCCCCTCCGTGTTGCTCAATAGAAATGCTCTGTCTCATGAAAGCCTAGGATAACTTAAAGCCTGCTTTGGAAATGACATGAGCACTAAGCACCCTTCCCTCATTGGCATGGATGGATTCATGGCTGGATGCAACGTATCGATTGCCAGATCACAGCTCAATAATAAACTATCCTTTATTACCGCCACTCGATGCACCATCGATTTCTATTTACATTTACATCGAAATTGAACATTAACTTGACAAATTAATGCCACCTGATGCTCATAAAAATCAAATAATGACGATTGCATTCAAATAAATTTATTTATGGCTTATGAATATTAGGACAATTTTCTATTCTATTTTATTACGATAAGCCCAGCGGATGAAAGCTACTAGAAAATAATCAAATAATTGCACTTTGAGCAAAGAGTGTTTGTTTAATTAATAAGACTAAAATTAAACAATTTAACAGTTTGAAAAAGTTTAAAAAAGAGATGGAACGTCGCTGTTAATATTAATTTTTGTTTTGATTTAAATCTGAAAATCCATATTTAATTTATTTATTTATTTGGGAACAAAATTTTTATATACAAAACTTAAAATTATATGTATATATATATATATATATATATATATATATATATATTTACAATTTTAGCATCAAATGAACACTCACTACTCATTTCTATATTTACAACACTGTCTTATTTACCTTTCATTGTTTTTTTTTTATTTATGAAGTTGTCCTCTGCTTGATGCAAATAAACATATAACTATATATAAATGATTATATATATATTTATATACATTTTTTATAGAAATATTTGAAATAATGGATCCTGAAATATTAAAGTCGATCTTATATATTTATGAAAATAGTTTAACTTATATGAGAATTTATATAAGGACATCTTAATAGATTATTATGTATTATAACTGCCCGGATAGCAAGTTAGTGCTCGGTAAACTCCTGATAAATCTTTGATAAAATTCCCCTTATATAAATTCTCAAATGATTAAAATACAGGTATGAAACCCGGAAGTTGTTCTTATTTTGAAAAAAAAATTTCCATCCATAAGACACTCAAATTTTCATATATTAAATATTTTAAATGTTTGGAATTTTAGGGATGCGCCGCATCCACAGCATCCATGGACCGCACGCCACTGGTATGTATATATATATATATATATTATTTGTTAGAGACTATAGTTTTGAAGGTTTGATCTAGATTATAATTATTTTTAATTTATTAAATTTATATATTAACTTATTTATTTTATTGTTCTAAAAATGTTTCTATTTACAATAAGCTGAGGTGTTCTGGTGTGGCCATCCACTTGACTTTACCATACAACCTGGTCCTTCACTTATATTTAATATTTAATAAAATTATTTATAATCATATAGGGGTGGGGGGGGGGGGGGGGTTAGTTTTCCATTTTTATGTATACAAAATATGGTTGAGTTTGGTACAAGGGCCTAGATTTTCATTTTTTGACCCTACACCCCCCCTATCCAATTTGGGAGGTTAGTTTTTGCATTTTTTAAACTTCTGGTGTCCCACTGATTATGTATACAAAATTTGGTTGAGTTTGCTCAAATGGCCTAGATTTTTATTTTTTACCCCCCTCCACCCCCCTTAATTTTGTGTCGATTTGCACCAAAATCTAATCAGCTCTTAAACTCAATGGACCAAAACTACCTATGAAATTTGGTTTCGATATTCGCACTAGTTTTTGAGCTAGCTCGTCCACAAAATTTGGTACCGCACAGCTAACAACCAGACAACCAGAGTAACAACCAGACCGACTAACTAACAGACTTTTCGATATAACAATTATTATCTCGAAAAATATAATTTTTTCGATGTTTACTTATTTGGGCTTTTTTGAAGACCGAAATGCCATGGTTTTGCTCAATTTTTTTAATCAAAATAGTTTCTGAGGTTTTTGAGATATTTCTGAAAAAGAAGAAGAAAAACCCACTTTTTTCATGCACAATTACAATACTTGACCATAACCTGACGGTAAAGTAAAAAGAAGTGATTAGATTTTGGGCTTTATAGCTTCAGAGCTTCCAATAAAAAAATACATAAATTCAGAAAAAATCGTTTTGAGTTATTGAGAAGCTGTAACTAATTAACTGAAATTCGGCACTATGCTTCTCATGCTTGTATAAATAAATTGCATCTTTATTTCAAATTTCTTCTTTAGGTATAGTTCAAACCGTTCTTTGACAAATAATTGCCATCATAGCAAGCCTTGAATAATTTCTCACATTTTTCTCCACATAATTAATTTAATTAATTTCTCACATTTTCTCCAGATAATTAATTTAATTAATTTCTCTACTTTTGAATTTTACATATTATCGATCCCCTTCTCATCGTAAAGCTGTAGTTACTATTAAATAATTTTTAGCCTCAAATTCTCCCCTTGAACATTTTCATATTTTATTTTTATTTTTTATTTTATTGCTCCAACACTTTATACACCAAATGAAGAGTTGAGGACCACAACTTTCCTATTCGACTATTCGAATATAAGAAATTAATCCCCGGCTCAAAATTACTGAAATCGGCTCATTGTATTGTTGTTGTTTTGCCAAGCTGTGGTTTTATCATCCATTTTCTTTTGTATAAAACCCGAATTCAATCCGCTTTGCCATCTTAATCCTCACAAACAAAACAATCTTATATTATACTAATATATATATATATATATATATATATATATATATATAGAAAGAGACGATGCCTCGTTGAAAGGAATGAAATTAGATCGAAAGAAAGAAAAACTTTCTCATTTTTAATAGTCGTGATTTGTTACATCAATAAAATTTTACTATCAAGATATTTCTTTTGTACAAATATTTTTAAAATTTTCCTTTCACTTTTTGTACCGAAAGAAAAAACTGAAAATAGAGGGAAAGAATACTCAGGCTGACCGCAAAATCATCCGTGACGTGTCCTAAAGGCTTGCGCTTTGAAAAGCTGAATCTCGGCACCTAGATTAAAAGTTATTTTCACAAAATTTTGGAAATATTTCGGCTCATTTTTATAGCTATATCCTTTCGAGAACTACAGATGATTCACTTCAAAGAGCTTCCTAGATATGGCGTACAGCGGCGGGTCGATAGCAGCTACAGAAAGCGCCATGTATAGGCAGTGACAATGTATATGTTGCGAAGTAAAAGCCCGTTTTTAGTAAGTACAGGATTCTTGCTAGTTAAAACGCGTTTTCAGTGAATACCTTTATGGCAACTAGACTTTACTGATGTTGGTGCGAGTTTGGTTCAAATGTCTAGAATCTTCATTTTTGACCTTCCGCCTCATTTTGGATGTTTTATTTTCAGAAATTTTACGCGAAAATGTCAAAAATTAGAAGCAAAGTTGTAAGAGGATGTAATTTTTGTCATTTTCGTTTAAAACATTTTGAGTAAGAACCCGTTCTTACTAAAAAGAGGGTTTTTACTGGAAGATACCAATAAGCACTCGGTGACATAATATATTACATTTTCGTGACGATGTATTATAGAAACCAATTTTCAACCTCCGCCTTTTATAAAGTTTAACCTCAAAATGGCAATTTAATAACTAAAAAATATAATTAAAATGCACACTTTAGTATCATATATATTATATTTTTTAGGTACTAGAGTAACTTTTACTTTTTATTGTATTTTGAAATAGCAAGTGTTTTTAAATCGTTTTATTTTTTGCTTAAGTATGGTATTATGGTAGTTTTGAAATATTTCATTTTGGATCTCATCCACACCTGAGCGATGCCACGTTCCGCATCTTAGCAGTAAAAATTTCAACTCTACTCGCTGAAATTTTCCACAGGTACCCAAATATTGCTGGTATTTTTTGGATTTGTGAAAATCCAGGTGAGATGAAAAATGCCGGGAGCAGCTCTCGTTAGATTTCTACTCACTGAGCCCTTTCTATATATACCTACTCTTGCTAGCATTGTATATGACAATAAGAAATAGAAGATCATATTCAGAATTCTTGGAGTGGATCAACTTAAATTTAATAGAATTATTTATTATATTGTCTTCAGGAATATGCATGCGAGCAGAATTTCAAGGTCAATGACATTTGTGGAAATAGATCAAAAATTGAATTATAATACATTCGACTCTCGATAATTCGAATTTTTCGATAATCCGAACTCTTCAGCTGTTAGCTTTGGTAAATTGAGAAAAAAATGCTGTGTATTTTGATACGCTCGATAACTCGGAAATCCTTTTCGTAACAAGGGGGAGAGAACGTTCTATTATTCGAACTAGGCTACTTCCCCTCTTTATAATTCAGATTTTATCTATCAAAAAACCATTCTTAATTTTTTTAATTAGGTATGTTATTATCTATTGCAATGTTAATACATATGTAAATTTTTTTCTTTTTCTTTTTTGTCGTTTTCATTATTTTAACTTTTTTTTACTTGACGATATATTCAATCTAGAGGCGACTGTGGGTCAGTGGATAGAGTGTTCAGACTGAGTCTCGGCAGATCAGATATTTGCAGTCGCCTTCTGCTTGGAAAGCAATGGCAAATAACCAAGAGTATAATTGCCTAGTAACCTCTCCAAACTAGCCGTTCGGAACCGAAAAAGTACGTCCCGTATATCTGTGTAAAAACAACTAAACACACTCAGCACAGGTATATATGTGGAGAGGAGCCAAAACGTCAGGGAGACCTGATATGGCACTTAAAAAAAGAAGATATAAAATCTATGTAAGCTCATACATATTTTCAAAATATAATAAAAACACTTAATAATTCGAATTTTTCTTTCCTCTTGATAATTAAAATTTTTCTAGTAGACCCTTGGATTTAAATTAAATTAAATAAATATACAAATAAAAATACAATTTTTGCTCGTTTAATAAAAGTAGATTAGGATTGGCTTTTTAGTCTCAAAAGCGCCGAATTCGCACTTGTGCCATGCACCTTATCCTGAAAGTTCAATTATATTTTACGTTTTATTTATTAATTTTGGTTTGCTGCAAAAAAGAAACAAACAAGGTATATTTTTTGTCATTTTATTTGTCGTGGGATTTTATGATAGGAAAGGGCGGTAATTAAAAAAATGAAATGATCGATCCGAAGGTGATTTTGATCCTCGATAATTGTACGGCTGGTACTTTGAAAGGGTCTGCGCCGGCATAATGTTACAGCACCATATCCTTATCGCGTGTGGGCAATTGAAATCGTGTCCAGTGGCCGCCAACTGGGTTAACACGGCGTCTCACGCGACCCCAGCGCCGCCGCCGCCACCCCGGCGCCCTCCCCCATTTTAATTGCATTCTTGGCTAGAGATTAAAAAATATTTTTTACTTGATTATGTTTTCTTCTCTGGAAAATATTTTATTTTTATCTCTTGGGGGAGAAGAACTGGAATGGAATTTCATAGAGAAGGAAACATTTCGATTCAAAAAACGTTTATAAAAACATCCCTATTATCGTTATTTGTCCTATTATCACTATTATTATTATTTTTATTTTTTCTCGAAAGAAAAATTTACTAATTATAACTATAATTCATCTTATCAGATAAAAAATTCGCATTGCTGTTGTCGGTAAATACTATATCGTCGCCTTAGAGTGTAAACTTGCTAACTCACAAAAAGGAAATTTTACAGGGCAGAGAATAAACAAACAAAATTTAATATTGTTATGGAAAAAACATTTTTTCACATTTTTTTCTACAACTTACGATCGTAATTTTAATTTGTACGATGATGCGTCTCTTTTTCTTTCGAACGGTATTAATATGTCATATCGTCGCCTTAGAGTGTAAGCCTGGTAAATCAATTTTGATCATTATATGACATATTAATAGGTACCGTTCGAAAGAAAAAGTGAGCAACATCATCCAAGTAAACCTGATACTTAAAATTACGATCGTAAGTTGTAGAAAAAATGTGAAAACTAGTTTCTTTCCATAACAACAATATTAACTTTTGTTTGTTTTTTCTTTGTCCTGTAAAATTTTCTTGTTGTGTGCTAGCAAGTTTACACTCTAAGGGCCAGTTGTATGTCGCAAAGTAAATGCTTTTTACCACTAACAAACTGTAGATGGTAAATAGAGCCACTGCGATGGCCAATCAGATGACAGGCACTGAAAATGAAGATTGGCCATCCCAATAGCTCCATTTCCATCTACCGTTTGTTAGTGGTAAAAAGCATTTTTTTTGCGACATACAACCGGCCCTAAGGCGACGATATATGATAAAAAAAAGGATTTAGCAGGTTTAGGCTCTAAGGCGACAATATATTTTTTAAATATGGTCCCCAAAAGGAGGTGAATTTTCATTACAGAATGCAAATGGGAACTTGTTGACTCGGTATACAAAGAGAGGCTTGACCAGCACGAAAGTATTAAAAACATATTTAGCATAGCGTTCGAAGGTCCAAAACAGTATCTAATAACACCCCACGGAGAGTTCTCAAAACATCATGGCCCTAAGAGGCACAGTCAGCAAAGCTATACAATATCCTGGTGTCTCCCCCGTCGACTAAATCATGAGAACGATGAGTAGGACAAAAAATAAATTTCTTATAGTTTACTTATTTTTTATTTTTACTTTACCATACAGGGTATGGTCAAGTATTGTAATCGTGCATAAAAAAAGTGATTTTATGCTTATTTTTTTCGAAATATATCAAAAACGGCTGAAACTATTTTGATTATAAAAATTAGGCGAAACTATGGCATTTCAGTCTACAAAAAAGCTCTAATAAGTGAACATCGAAAAATTATATTTTTCGAGATAATAACTGTTTTGTCAAAATGTCTGTTAAGTCTGTGTTACCAAATTTTGTAGACGAGCTAGCTCAAAAACTAATTTGAATATCAAAACCAAATTTCACAACGTGCATTGAGGTTAAGAGCTGATTATATTTTGGTGCATATCGACCCAAAATTAAGGGGGAGGGGGGGGTTTAAATTTAAAATTATAATATTTTCAAACTAAAAAAACAAGAAAAATGAAATATACTATAAAATGAACTTATAATAACGAAAATATTTTTTTTCTGGCGCCAAAATTAGGCGGGGGGGGGGGGGGGGGATCAAAAATACAAATCTAGGCTATTTGAGCAAACTCAACCAAATTTTGTATACATAATCAGTGGGCTACCAAAGGACTAAAAATCCAAAAACTAATCGCCCAAAATGGTGGAGGGCCAGAAGGCAAAAATGAAAATCTAGGCCACACTCAACCAGAAGTGTATGGTAAGGTCAAGTGGATGGCTACATCAGAAAGTGTGATTTTTTTTTAATTTAAAATTTTATAAAAATCATATCATTATTGGTATACACATTTTGGAATATAAAATACAATTGGTATATCACTCGCATCCATAATAAAAATTTATTAAAACAGGAAGAGCAGGGTATTGGATGATAAATAAAAAACAGAGTTTTTATTAAATGGGCCAGACGTTTCGTCGATTTATTTCGACTTCCTCAGTGGCCCATCTATCTTGTCTATTTAAAAACAACATACAGATTTTTTATGGAATTTTTGAATTTTTTTAAATTGTTAATAGGGGAAAAAATTCAATATTTTTAAGTAATTGAAGCCAAGAATGTATTGCAGATATAATAAAAAAGATTAAAGATGTTTCGTCGCATAGTGCAATTGTCTTTTGAAAAAGAGTGATAAGATGGGCCACTGAGGAAGTTGAAATAAATCGACGAAACGGCTGGCCCATTTGATAAAAACTCTGCTTTTTATTTATTGTCCAATTCCATGCTATTCCTGTTTTAATTAAATACAATTTTAAAATATATTTTATATTAGATTTTCGTGAATTTACATATACGACCTACATTTAGTGTCAACTAGATTTTCTGAAAAGGGGGCTCTAAGGTCTGGACCTAACAGAAAGTGTCACTATCTATTTCCAATAAAATTTATTTGAATCTCAACGTCTAGCGCACCATATCAAATTAAATGTGAATTCATTCAGTAACACCGTTGGCTACATTGCGTTTCAGAATCGACTCATTAGATGACTCAAGCTAGACCCCAATGCAGGCATCATCTAAATTATTCTAAAAAATAAGCTGACGTGTTCTGATGTGGCCACCCACTTTATTTTACCACACAACCTGGCCCCTAAAATTATTTATAATCATGTAGGGGGGGGGGGTTAGTTTTTGCATTTTTATACTTCTGGGGTCCACTGATTATGTATACAAAATTTGGTTGAGTTTGGTAAATGGCCAAGATTTTCATTTTTCACCCCCCCCCCCCATTTTGTGCGGTTAGTTTTTGTATTTTTAGACTTCTGGGGGTCCACTGATTATGTATACAAAATTTGGTTAAGTTTGCTCAAACGGCCTAGATTTTTAACTCTTAATCCTCCCTCCATCCCCCTTAATTTTGGGTCGATATGCACCAAAATCTAATCAGCTCTTAATCTCAATAGACCAAAACTAGTCTGAAATTTGGTTTCGATATTCATACTAGTTTTTGAGCTAGCTCGTCCACAAAAATTTCGTAACGCACAGACTAACTAACAGACATTTTGACAAAATAATTATTATCTCGAAAAATATAGTTTTTTCGATGTTCACTTATTTGAGCTTTTTTGTAGAGCGAAATGCCATGGTTTCGCTCAATTTTTTTAATCAAAATAGTTTCAGCCGTTTTTTAGATATTTTTTAAAAAAGAAGGAAAAACCACTTTTTTCATGCACGGTAACAATACTTGACCATACCCTGTATGGTAAAGTAATAATCATAAGTTCTACTAACTTCATTATTCTAATCGATTGATTTTCCCTCCCAGCATATCAACAAAATATATTAAATTTTACATAAAAGAGGGGGCAATGATTCAATTAATAACTATTACTATTTATTTATTTTTCTTTCAGGTGAGACTATATATTCATTTATTCTATAGACAAAATCACAATCATTTTTACTCGTCTGTTGTTTCGATAGAAATGAATTGATTTGAAATGATAATTAAATTTTTATAATACTTTATTGGAATTATTATACATTTTTTGTTTTATTGAATATATAAATATTCAAAGAATTTTTACCGATTTTCAGAATAATAAAAATGCAATATTCAATATGTTGTATTGGACGTATTTTCCAATGCGTTTTTCTACTAATTTGTCGATTCGAGTAAAAAATAAATTGTCTGTGAATTTCCGACCAGATTTATAAATTTTGGATTCTGAGGAAAGCAGCCAGAAAAAAACTTTGATATATCATTTGTTTGTTTATTTTACCAAAATTTTATGAACAATAAAAGCTTATACTTTGGATGATACTTGTGCAAAATTATATTAAATAATATTTGACTTTTCTCATCCTGCTTTTTTTACGTGATTTTCTCCCATAATTTTCAGGCTATGCCCAGAACAGCGATTCTTGAAATGATTGCTTCACAAAAAGGTATCTTATCTCAGCTTGCAGCTTGTGAATGTCTGGCAAGATTCACTGAATGGACACCTATCTATGAGGGATCAAGGCGTTATTGGGGGTTGAGGCATGTGAAGCTTAGGGGATTTATTGCTATTGTCATTAATCATTGGAACCCACCTGAAATTGGAGCCTGGACCAAGATCGAATTCCCCTCTATCAATTAGCACATTCCTCATCGTCAATTGATGCCTCTTGAATGGATTGCTCACTCGACATATATATATAATATATTAATTCCTCCCTCCCACATTATGTGTACATAGTTTCCCCTTTGATTAAATGATTAGCACACAAAGAATTGTTAAAGTGATTTATTAATTAATCAATCGTATATTATAAGTTAATCATGGTAGGGAAACCTATCATACTGTGATTAGCATGAACTCGATTGAAAAACGCCATCATCCTGAGGAACCTCTATTTAAATAGATTAATTTCCCATTAGAGGCGACTGTGGGTCATTGGTTAGAGTGTTGGGCCGCTGGCCTGAAATACACTGGTTCGAGACCGAGTCTCAGGAGATATTAGGAGTTGCCTCCTCTTGGAAAGGAATGGCAACCTTCCAAAAGTATAATTGCCTAGTAACATCTACAAACTAGCCGTTCAGAACCGGCGTTAAAAAGTAGGTCCCGTATATCTGTGTAAAAACAGCTAAACACACTCAGCACAGGTATATGTGGAGAGGAGCCAAAATGTCAGGGAGACCTGATATGGACCTTAAAAGAAAAAGAAGAAGAACTTCCCATTCCCTTCCGATATCTCTCCTATTTGTCTTTTCACTTATAAAGTAATATAATTCATTTACTAGTTACATATACTAGGTGATTCCCATCGTGTATACAAAACTTAGGGGGTTGTTGTGGGATGTTATTAAAAGAGTATAGAAATCAATGAGGTCGTTCTCTCTTTAATGCAAATAAACAAGAAGAGGACAGCCCCATTGATTTCTTTTTATGAATCAACAACATTTCTACTCTCGGAAAATACAAAATCTTTTCAATTAAAAAATGTATATGAATAATGATCACATTTCCCTTCCTTACAGAACTATAGTTCATCAAAATTTTATTTAGTAATATCTACTATTTAAACAATGAAAACAAAACAAATATTAATTTTTATTCAAAACATAAGACTTTTGGGACCAACTAAAGTATCTCGCTTGCAGTGTTGAATTAAACACTCCCGAACACTTATGTTGTCGGTGCGGGATTCTGACTCAATGATTTACATGTGTCGAGCTTGCATACGATCTTCAGAAGCACATTTTGAGCAATTTTCGTGGGAAATAATTTTGTCTTCCAACAATATGGTGTTGATTCCATTGTTAAAATATATATTCCATATATACACAAAGTTCTAAATAAGATTTTTATCAGCTGTAGTTCGAAAGGGATTGAAATAGGAACCTATGTTCATTTAACATTTTTGTATCAAATGAATTCCCAAAATTCCTAAAGTTTTTATACCAGTATAAAAGCAAGTATTGCATTCCTTCCTCGAGGTCTCAAAATTATAAAATTTACTTTCAATTTGTCAATTCTAGCTTAAATTAAATCATACTCTTAAAAATAGAATTTGAAATTTAATTTAGAACATTTTATATATTTGAATTCAAAATTCATTTTAGAGCAAATTATTTTTTTTTACAGTTTCTATCTCATATAAATGTGTAAAACAATTCAAAGAAATTCAATATTGTTAAATGGTCAGCAAAAGAAGCCAAATATCTTAAATAAAAATAAAACAAATAGATTCTTGTCCATTACAATTATTTTTTAATAGTGTAAATTAGATTTATACGGAGAAAATAGGGCATATTTCTCTTAAATATGTGGGGTTTCGATAGCAATTAGCTTCAAATGTTTTAAGACTATTATTTTATTAAAAATTGCGCAAACTGAATTTTATTTTTTAATTTACTAAGTTTTTCAAATTACATGACCTTTTTAACATTTATGAAGGCCTCTTCTATCTCGTCTTCTTAACTATCAACCACGAGGATTTCGAAATGTTGAAGGGCCAAAAACCCGATGGAAAGATGACCTTTGAAGACGGCTTTGAGTCCAGACCAACGCTGATTATAACCTTTAATATTTAATTATGTTTTCCTCATTGAATTTAAGTAAGGGATGTTATTTATGTTTATTTGCTCATCGCTCTATATTATATTATAAGTCATTAAAAAAATAATCCAGCACCCACATGACTTTACCATACACCTCGGCCCTCTCTTTTATTTAAAAAATATTTATTAAAATATTTTATAATATTATTTACGAAAGAACCCCCCTCCCTCTCTTAATTTTAGGATCATTAGGAATTAATAATATCTCCGTTTAATTATGAGACTATTCTTTTAGAAATATCAGCGATTTTTATTTGAAAATGTTATTGTTAAAAATTATTTTTCAACCTACCCCTTCTTTTGGTCACTATCAATTTCACATATGAGATATTTCCATAATTTTAAACAATTTGAATAAAAATTGGACCAAATTCAAACAAATGTTTTACACTGTCAATAAAAAGTAGGTACATAATATCAATAGAAAAATTATTAATCCTCTACCGGGGTTCGGAGGCTGATCAGTGATCAGAGTTAGGGTAGAGGAGAGAGTCCAGCGGGCATTAGTAAGAAGCCCGTCCCGTTTGGGGAAATTTTTCACAGAGGTGGTTTCCCATTGATTTTCCCTGAATTTTGTAAGGGGCCTTGCATTTTTGACAAAGTTGCAAATTGTTCTGATGGCTAAGGCGAGATTCGATCTCGAGTAAACTAGATCCAAAGTCAAGAGCCTTAGCCACTGATATACCTGCGCTCAGTTATTAAGGTAGTTGTTTCGCGACAATACTAGCATAAAGTTAATGTTAGAGTATATAGAACAGACAATAATGATTCATAATTCATAAGCCCAAAACTTTTTGCTGTTTATGTAGCGATTCTAGCTAACAAATCTGGCACCATTGTAAGAGATTGAATATTTTTATATTAAAATGACAGATAAAATGCATTTTGAAGGTCGATTTATTCTCTTATTTTTTAACAAATGTAATCAACGCCTACGTTACACCTTATGAAAATTATAATTTTGAAAAAAACTGGCGCATGCGCTCTTTATACATCTTTGGCTGGTTAAATAAATGCGCTGTTGCCAAATTGTTTTTAATGTAAATTTTTTTTATAGATTTTTCATTATTTATTCATTATTATCTCAGAAACTGTGTTGTAACTATGAATCAAAATTGTCTTAAAATATGTATTGGTTATTGTTTAATGTTGGTTTAATTTTTTATAAAAATGGTAAGAAGGGTTTCTTAATTATAATTAAATATGTATGTAAATTTTCCGATATCCCGTATAGTGCAATGTATAAGAGTCTGAAAAACTCTATTTTTATAAAATCTTAAGAAACCCCATATGGTGAACCAACTACCTTAAAAGTTACTTGGGATTTTCGAAATAGATTTATTCTCTTCGGGAATATTAATATAAAAGTATAATCTTAAAATAAATTATTTTAATTTATGATTACATGATAAAATATAGATGAATGAAAGATAATTTTACAAATCCATCTGAGAATAATAATTGCGAACCTAATGGTCATGATAAGAATAATGAATGCATTTCAGCCTTAATAATTTATAAAAATGATTAATTAGACTTTCAGAAACTGTTCAATCTCCGCTGCACCTACCTTTTCTACTTATACATTATTTTCTTTCTTGTTTTATATTATTTGATATAACATGATCTTAGGCAAAAGCTAACACTCTAGGGTTGCATGGCGATGTTTCAATTATTTTTCGTTTAGACTCAAGAATACCTATGGATTGAAAGTTTTTGTGCCGATGGATAAGCAGAATTCTTATATATTGAAGGAGACAATAAAGAGTGTGTCTTCTTGCTGGAATTGTAATAGACTGATGAAGAGGGCAAAGCCCTCGAAACTATAGTCTCGTTATAAATAAAATTTATAATTCCAGCAGAAGACACACTCTTATATTGTCTCCTTCAATAATTGTAATAGACTGATGAAGAGAGCAAACAAAGCCCTCGAAACATAATCTCGTTAGGAATAAAATTTATAATTCCAGCAGAAGACACACTCTTAAATTGTCTCCTTCAAGAATTGTAATAGACTGATAAAGAGAACAAACAAAGCCCTCGAAACTATAGTCTCGTTATGAATAAAATTTATAATTCCAGCAGAAGACACACTCTTATATTGTCTCCTTCAAGAATTGTAATAGACTGATGAAGAGAGCAAACAAAGCCCTCGAAACTATACTCTCGTTATGAATAAAATTTATAATTCCAGCAGAAGACACACTCTTTTATTGTCTCCTTCAAAATACCTATGGACATGATAATTTTGAAAAAAATATGAAAAAATATTTGTTTAAAAAAATACTGAATTTTAATGTCTGAAGTTTTCATAACATATATGTCTTACCGGATAATCAGATTCATTCAACATTTTTCTAGGCATTAAGTTTTTTAATTTAAACTTTAATTGAAATTTTTCAATTCACTTATAAAAAGCTAATTTGTGCTTTCAGAGAGTGTTCAACTTCTGCTACTACTAAAGTTTTTTGCATGGTTTATAATATTCCATATCCTACAGTTTCGGGCTTTGCATGGCGACTTATTATTTATTTTTCTGTCGATTTCAATAATTCAAAATTGGAGGAAAAAGTGAAAACCCGGTACCCTTTGTGCTTATAGTCGCCCTAGTATTAACTCTTATAATAAACTAGTACCTGGCCACCGAGCGATGCTCGGTAACTTTTTGCTTCAGTTAAAAGCTATATATTAATCCCCGAACCCCCCTCCACCTCACCCCCGAACCCCACCACTTCATGCCACCTACACACCTACCACTTCACCCCACCCCCGAAACCACTTCGCTCGCCCTCTATACCCCTTCACCACTGCACCTCCCACATCTATCCCCCACTATGACCTCCACCTCCACCCCCGCCCCCTCACCCAGTTTTTGCATTTCTAGCCTTGTAGTGGTGGCCTACAGATTATGTGTATATAGGTATATAAATAAATACTGTATAATTGTTTTTAATTAAATAACAGTTTTTGAGTTGATCAATTAAATTGCCAAATTCTAATATATTTGTGGGATTTAAAAGTCGATTTTTAATCAATTAAATTTAACCAATTATTTTACATGAATTAATGTATACATTGTATTTTAGCTTCGACTCCGGAGATCACTCTCCACCATGATCATCTTTTTAGTTCTTGTTTTTAATAAGAGGAAAAAACAAATTAAAGAAAAAAAAACCTCTTTTCCGATAATTATTCCAATTCCATTATTCCTCCCAATTCACTCTCTCAATCAATTAAATTGCATAACTTATTAATACACAATAATAATTGTAATTATCTATTAGGGGAATTTAAAATTGTATAACCAATTGTATTTGATGCGTACAACGCTTACTTGATGTATTGTTAATCGTTCTATTGTTTGTATTTATATTTATATGTTGATGTTGTTGTTAAATAAATGTTTTTTAATGAGATTACGAGTTCTTAATTAATATGATCGTAATATTGGCGCCCGAACAATGTGAAAATGATAAGAAAACCTAGTAGACCACTAGCGAAGAGGAATAAGAAAAATGATTTTGCGAATATGGAAATAACGAGGGAGGAGATATCGAAGATCAAGGATGATATAAAAAAAGGTGAGCATAGAGTAATGGATTTGGGAGAGGAGGTGAATAAATTAAAAAATAATTTTGAAGAAATAATAAAGAAATTAAAGGATGATTTGGAAGAGGAAAGAAACAAGCGAATAGAATTGGAAGAAATGATAAAAAGGGAGAAAAATTCGGAAAAGGCTAGTGATTTCGAGATTAATAGGAATATTCAATTAGCAGACGTGGGAAAATTCCTTCCTGTGTTTAGAGCTCTCCCAGAGGAAGATCCGAAGTTATTTTTAAAAAAGGTCGAGCATACTCTATTAAAATATAAAGTACCGGAAGATGTTTGGCTCATGGTGGTTTCGGATCAGTTGTTAGATAAGGCGAAGACATGGTGGCGGGTGGTGAATCAATTTCCCGCGTTGGATTGGAAAGATTTTAAAATGAAATTTCTCCGAGAATACGATAGTTTAATCGTAGTCTCAAAGTTAAAGGTTATGTTTTATGAGGAGAAACAGAGAAGGGACGAACCTATAAGGTTATTTATTGAGAATAAGATGGCTTTATATAAGAGAGTTTTTCCGGACGAAGATGCTGGTTCAATCCTGCAAGTTTTAGTGGAGATGATTACTCCACGTATTAGATCGTCCATTAGGGGAATGAAATTCACTGATATTGAAGGGTTTATGCAGACGGTAGAAGAAATAGAAAGGGATTTAAAGGATGTGGATAAAGAAGAGAAGACGAGTCCCACTCAGGATAGAAGTTGCATTCAGGATAGACGTTTTTGTGGATTCTGTAGGCGGGAAGGACATGGGGAAGACACTTGCTTCAAGAAGGGAAACGAGTGGAGGGGCAAGGAAAAAGGGAGTTCCTTGTCCAAAAAGCAGTAGGATTCCCTAAGAAAGTAGGAATAGAAAGTGAGATCGGTAGTCATATTATTTGTGGTGTGAATAAATTTTCGGAAATCATTAGTCCATCAATGGAATTACAAATAGAGGAAAGTAGAAGGGCATTAACTAATGAAGATGATTTAATTCCGTACTGGTTGAAGGAAGTCAAGGAGGATGAGTTGAATATAATGGAAGAGGAGAAACTAGATGCTGGTCAGATGAAATTAAATCAAAATAAGGAAGAGTTACTTCATCAAATAAAATTATATTTAGAAAAATCGATGGATGGAGCAAAAATTATTGAAAATAGTCAAGAAAGGGGAAGGTTAGTTAAATATCATTCGAGTTATTTTAAACCTAGGAAGAAAGAAGAATGATCCTGTGGGAAGCTGCGTCCGTGTTCTAAGGAGGGAGAATTGATGCGTACAACGCTTACTTGATGTATTGTTAATCGTTCTATTGTTTGTATTTATATTTATATGTTGATGTTGTTGTTAAATAAATGTTTTTTAATGAGATTAGGAGTTCTTAATTAGATATGACCGTAATTAATTATTAAAAGGAAATTGAATAAAAATAATCAAAATAATTATACAAATGTATTTTTATCAAGAAACTACCTACCGTGAATAATTATTTCAATTACCAAAAAACCCATCACAAACAACTTAGCCGAAGATGAGACCGTGACAGATCGAATCGCCAACACGACCCCCCCCTAACCCGTGAATTTTATCCAAATCGTTAGAGCCGTTTTGGAGAACCCGATTGGATATATATACAAGAATTGCTCATTTAATAATATAAGATTTAAAATACATATATATTTTGATTTAGTTAACTTGAAATAAATTCAATTTCGTAATTAATTTTAATATATCATATATGTTATATTAGTGGGTTTTTTAATAAATACATTGATTAATTTAATAAATAGTAATTGAAAAATGCACCTTAATTAGTTTATGTCTTTATCATGAAAACGACTTCTTCATTTTTGAACTGGAACTTCTTAAGTTCTCGACTCTAAAAATCTAATGAGCTCTCCGCATTGGAGATGCAAACATTTTTCCACTAGAATTCAGACACACATATACCCACAGTCGAGAAAAAATAATGGTTGAAAATAATTTTTCTTCCCATTTCAAACATTTTTAAACCCAACGAAAAAAAAGTCGAGTCAATTTAATACTCCGTAGACTCGTCCTGATGCTTACTGATGACCTACTGAGTAAGATAAACATTTCTTCGGTATCAATAATTTAATATAATGGAATAAAATTTTCATAAAAAATAAAAAAAACTGTAACGGATCGTTGCTAAACTTTTATCCAAATTCATTTGAAATATTAATATGTTCTTGAGTAAAGTACTTTAAAATATAATTTTACTAAAAACTTTATTTAACCCTTTTTGTAGCCCCAAGGTACTTAATTAGGATATTAAATTTCATCAAAATTGGTTAAGTCATTTTCAAGATATTTAGAAAAAACTAAAAAAGTACTGAAATAAAGTACTAATGTTTGTGGACCGATATGTACCAAAAACTAATCAGCGCTTCATTTTGTTAAACTAATGGTAGGTTTTCAATTTCATTTCAATCAGCGCAAAGGTGTGGAAAAAATCGTAGACGAAAAAAACGATAACACACACACATACATACATCCATCCATCCCCACGCACTTCCAAAAAAAATGGCACTTTTTGGCCTCTCGACGAGATTCCAGGTAATTTTTGGCAAAACCATCACGTGCTAAAATTCAATCTCATTGAATACTTCAATTTGTGACCTTAATTGAGTCTATGGGTTCCGTAGTCTTTACCTGAGGACCCTTTGAAGTCGCGCTTGCCGCGAGAGCGATTCCAATACTTTCTCCCATGCTTCGCATTGGATAAAGTAAAAATACTGAATATTAAAGTTTGATTTTTTTTCACATAGGGGCCATTTATAAAATACGTCCGCAAACAAGGGGAGGGAGGGCTATTTCTGAGAGTGATGATATGTGACAATAGGGGAGGGGGAGGTTCTAAGGAAACGTGACGTTCGCAGTTCATCAATTTTATTTTAATTTTTTTCTTAACTTGTTGGTTTTTTTAATTTTATTATAGGGGGGTCTAGCTTTTGTGACGTTATATTTGTTAGAGGGGTTGCAGAAAATGTGACGCAGCGTGAGGAGGGGTCCAAAAAGGCGAAATTTTGTGTGACATATTTTATGGCTCCATACATCTAAAGTGACAATCAAATTTTCCCAGTTTTTTTTATCTCTTTTTGAGAAAATTTGTTAAAGCTATAACAAAATATTTTATATTAAAAATGTGAAACCCTCAGAGCTACAGCAAGAGGTGTTTGTGAAAAATTATTTATATTAAGTAGAAGCCACACTTTTTAATTAATTTTAATTAATTCTTATTATAAGATTGGAGTAATTTTTGGAGACGGACTGATAAGTGAAATTGAGTTGATATTGATGAGGCAGTCCAAAAAAGAAGATAATTTACACTATCTTTTTATTCATAAACCGACGTTTGGGAGGCTATTCCCTCCTTCTTCGGGGGTTTGAAAAATCAGTGAAGGAAAAATCCAATGCGACATTCTCCTCTGTCTCCTCTTTCAGTGGCAGTAACAATAATATATTGTATTTCATTCTCAGCAGTTTCTCAGCACATTATATTTCTGCTGAGAATGAAATACAATATATTATTGTTACTCCCACTGAAAGAGGAGACAGAGGGGAAAGGATGGATTTCCTTCACTGACTTTTCAAAACCCTGAAGAAGGAGGGAATAGCCTCAGAAACGTCGGTTTATGAATAAAAAGATAGTATAAATTATCTTCTTTTTTTGAACTGCCTATCCACTCAATTTTTATTATTTTTCAAATTCTGCTTCTTTTGGTAAAATATATCATTTAGTTATACAAAATGAAAATCAACTGCAAATCTTGTATGATTTATTACTTAGAAATTTTGAAACAGATTATTCTCTTTTGGGAAAATAATTCAAAATAAATGTAATTTTTTAAATATAAATTATTTTAATTTATGATTACATGATAAATATAAACGAATGATAGATAAATTTACAATCTAAGAGTGAAAATTATATACCTAGGTAATGCGTTTGATAAGAATAATAAATGAAATTCAGTCTTAAAATTACATAAAAATGATTAATTTGGGTTTTAGGAGGGTGTTCAATCCCCGTTGCACCTTTCTTACCTACCTGTTCGAATATATATTTTGTTTTCTTTCTTGTTTAATATTATTTGATTTCCTGTTGTTTTAAAATGTTAATTTCACTTGGATTACGCAATAGATAAAATCAAATTAGCTAGAGCATGATGAAGTGCGCAAATGGAGATAAATGCCTCTGATAGGGAACAGAAGGGAAAATATTCACTAATTTACAAAGAAATTACTATAAATAAATCATGACAGGTTAAATTATCTTCAAAAAAGTCTTTATCATTTTTTTTACTTAACCATTATCTGAAAGTAAAAATGCCTGCGTTCTATTATATTAAGAATCGTTTTGTAAATTCGCGCGCAAAAAAATCTAAGCATCTTTCCAAAGAAATGGTTGATAACAGATATACACTACCTATGTAACATTTACTATTTTTCTTATCAAAAGCAATGGCTTCGTTTTTTTCTCTGTTGGTAAAGAAAGCCGGAATTTTTTCTCCGTGTTTAGCTGCTGCGTTTCGAGCTACTTCCGCATATAAAAGTAAGCTAATGGCTTTTGGCTGAACGACGAATAAACATAGATGCATGCCTTCACCCATCCATCCCCCTCTATGAATAGGGGAATTTATCGAATTTCGTTTTAAAAAGACACAGACAGACCTGTGGTTGCAAATCAAGACACATGATTACAAGCCACGGATTAGACGCCGATGATTGATGACTACCAGGGACGCGGACGTCCCAAGAAAAGACCGCGCTAGTCCCGGATCCCACGGGAGCAATACTCTTCCATAATTGATCTCGAACAACAAGCGCTTGATTTATTACTCGGTAAACAAACAAACAAAAAATAGATATCTATATATTAGCTTCTGGACAAATTAATAAAGATTAGCATATTTAACTAAAAAAATGATAATTATCTTCTACTTTGTGGAATATTTTAACCATAGCAATTCATCATCAATTTATTATAAATACCACAACAAAAGAACTAAGCAGCTATTGATTTTTAATGTAAAATAAACCTTAAGATTCACTTGAAAAGATTTGGTTTTGGCGAGGGTAGCAGAGTTGTTAATTCATAAAAAGAAATCAATTAGGTTGGCGTCTGCGATATCTGAATATATGTATGTATAATATATGTATATCCAATATAAATATAATAATTTGTATATACAGTGAAATCCCTCAAATCCCAAATCCCGGGAAATCCGAACGCAAAAAAGAGAAACTTATTTATTTAGTCATAAAACAATTATGTATATATTCTACATTATAACCTTATTTTACATAATTAGATGAAAAATTAACATAGAAGTACAGTTAGCATACCTAACAAAGTGTAAATGTGTCTACATACTTATGTCATCCAGGATTGAAAATCGGTAAAAGTTGATTATTGAAATTCTTTAGGTTAATCACTTTGCAAAAACAATGAAATAATAATAGAAACACACAAAATATCACTTAATCATTTCACTTGATATCAGTTATCTTCAATTGTCGAAGCTTCTTTCGGATAATCCGAACAGGCTACATCCCCAATTAGTTCGGATTTGAGGGGTTTCACTATATATATATATAATTTATTTAATTGAGACTATAGTTTTCGAAGACTTAACTTTCATCATCACTCTTTTAATTAGAAACATTTTATTTGTTATTCCTCATGGGATCAATTACCAACAAAAAATTATGTTTTTATGTGGCTAGCTTTCATATAACAACAAAACAAATTTTCCTATATTCAATCGGATAATTCAAACTAAATCCTCTTAGTTATTTCTACCTGACTACATATGTGACTACAGGACTTTGTGAATTTAGGACTTGCTTAGCAACGGAAATTCAATGGAACCAGTGAGTTTTACCAGATTGTGGAGCATTAATTGGAAAGGACGCTATGGCATTTAACTCCAATTCTGAATTTTTGGACTTATAGTAACTTTTGCTTGAACGTCGAGGTATATTCCATTCTTAAAAATTCCTTTAATAAGAACTTTGAGAACTTTCGTAAATTTTATTTTTAAATTGAATACATATTTTATCATTCCTCAAGAGCCATACTCGATTCGGCGATTACTGTGGAGAATATCCTCTTCAATGTAATTTTCTTGGGGAAATTTTTCACAAGGTGATTACCCATTGCCTTTTCCTGAAGGAATCAGATTATGGCCGACTTGAACCCTCGCTAGCTTGATTAGAAGGCATGCTCTTTAACCACTCGCCCAACCTGACTCCAACATTAAATAGATTAAATAATCATTATTTTGAGATTGATTATACATCTCATCTATCTTAAAATTTTATTATAGATTTAAGATAAAAATTCCGAATGTTGTTTTAAAAGTGAATTAATGTTGTTGGAAGCAGATCTGCTGACATATCTATTCGGGCCAATATAGGGTAAGAGTTGGTCGTGATTCTAAAAATATTTCCCTTATGTTGCAAACAATTGAATCCAACTTCTTGAAATATCGAGTGAATATAAATAACAGTGTTACCATATATTTTCTTTATTTCCTCAGGACGATTTCATTTATATATTTATGGATCGAGTTGTTTTGGTTTTGTTTATACCATGTTGACCCTTGAAGACAGCCCCTGAGGTCTGACGACAGCGGTATTAAATGAGCCTTCCTCCTTTAAAGCAAAGAGAAAAATTCAAACAAATAAAAAAGATATAAATCATTTCTTTTTTTGTAAATATTATAGAGTTATATTCAATATTTTTATTTCTTTAAAATAAAAACATAGTAACTATCTACCAACGTATCCCATTGAAATTGTCTACCTAATTTAAGCGACGTTTGTTTAACTTAAAAAATAATAAACTGACACGTTCTGATGTGGCCATCCACTTGACTTTACCATACACCCTGGCCCCTCACTTATATTTAATATTTAATAAAATTATTTATAATCATGTAGAGGGGGGAGGTAAGTTTTTGCATTTTTAGACTTCTAGGGGGCCACTGATTATGTATACAACATTTGATTAAATTTGGTACAAAAGCCTAGAATTTCATCCCCAAACCTCATTTTGGGCGGTTAGATTAATATTAATATTTTTAGTTTTCTGGGGCCAACTGATTATGTATACAAAATTTGGTTGCATTTGGTACAAGGGTCTAGATTTTCATTTTCTGAACCTACATTTTGGGAGAGTAGTTTTTGCATTTTTAGGTTTTATGGGGACCCATGGATTATGTATACAAAATTTGGTTGAGTTTGGTATAAGGGCCTATATTTTCATTTTTTGACCCTACACGGGGCCCCTCAAATTTTGAAGTTTTTTCTCCATTTTTTTTGTTGAATTCTTAACTCTCTAAAGTTCCACTACATGTTGGCACAAATTCACGTTTATTGCCTACCGTGTAGGACAGCGTTTCCCAAAGTGTGGGTCGTGACCCGGCACCGGGTCGTAGAAAAATTTTGCTGGGTAAAAATTGTAAAAACACAAAAAAAAATTACATCAGTTATACACTAGCAATAGTGGCAAAGTGTGTATTTGTACTCTTTCATATTAAATCAGTTATACACTAGCAATAGTGGCACTTAGTGTTATTATTGTACTCTTTCATATAGCTTTATCTCCCGCGATACAATTTCTAATGCCTTTTGTCACCACTTATACGTGAGAAGCTGCGTTCTCAGCCTTGGTGTACTTAAAAAATAAGTATCGAAACAGATTGGATGTCGAACCTAATTTGAGAATAAAATTAACATCATTACCTCCTACTTTGAAATTATTATGTGATGTCAAATAACATCATCTTAAAGGACAAAATATGTGGAAACAAAGTTTACTTCATTTACTAAACTTTTAAATTAATGTGATTGTTAATTTTTTAATTACTTATATTTTTCTTATATAATTATTTTGCAATTTTTGTGTAAGAATGAAATTTATTAAAAAATAAAATGTGTTTTGTAAATAATTGGGTTTTTTTCATAAGGTGGGTCGCGAAAAATTTTAAAACCTCGTACCGGGCCTCGGTCAAAAAAGTTGGAGAAACGCTGCTATAGGAGATTGACTTTCAAACTTTCGTCATTCAGTTATTGTGAGTATAGGCCAGAAAAAACCTCATCTTTTCATTCCTTTCTTTTGCTTAAATTAACAAAGTAATTCTGTTATTTTAATATTGAATGTATTCATATTCCTTAAGTTGCAATTCAATTTAGTCTTGTTCTATGTTAACTCACCCTCAACTGAATCTTAAACGATTCATTATTTGAAAAAAGAAATGTTTTTCTTAAATGAGAGAAATTCTTAAAAAGACATTTCCACTAGTGGTGGTAAGTTCACTGAGGCATCCACTTGTACTTAACTGTGAACTTTAAGGGGTCAGCGGAATACAGACGGAACGACTCAAGCGGAATGTCCGCATAAGAGTGTCCACCCTTTAGTCTTAGCCTGTCTTTGAGTTTGCAAGCCATTACATCCCCTTTTGGAGGCCTTTATGCGAAACTCGCGGGGTGAAGCTAATTTTTACCACCAAATGAAAAGGTGAGGATGTCTTAGGTGAGGCATCCCTTCCCATTACATTTGTATTTTGATTTCAAATGCCCTGCGTGCGCCCTTCACTGATTTACATTCCTTCCCTATATACCACTAACTGGCGACCGGGCCTTCGGCCTGGACGGGGATCGTCTCGTTCATACCAATTTAATATTTGAAATTTAAAATTATACTGTAAGTATTGAAAGAATGTGCCGAATGAAATTGATTCAACAATAAGGAACAATAAGGAAAGATTTATTTAACACATTGGCTAAGCACGATCACTATCTGACCAATCAGAATCGTTCTAATAATTTAACGCTTTGCCTTTGGCTATGCACTGGCCAATGAGATCGTTTGGATCATACAAACATATATACATACATACATTTCCATATTTTTTATATATATATACTAATAGATATGTATCCATATTGATTTAAATATTCTCCCCCAATTTATAACGCAGGTCTATATTTCCATTATTATACAATGTATCTAGAAATGAATTTTCTTGTGAGATATATTCCAAAATTTTACTTATGGAAAGTGGTGTAGGTTTTAGGTGAAACATGATGTTAGTTAATATAAAGGGCGTGTAGTTTCACAGTGAATGAAATAAAACTCAAAGAGGTTTATACAAACTCAATATGCTTCGGATATTAGTCCATCACATTTCAGGTTAACTATGAATCGACGATGGTCGCCATTCTCGTCAAGAATGGCGACCACTCGTTCAATTAATATTAGTTTTTAACCTGTAAACTTACGATGGACTAATAATCCGAAATATATTGAGTTTGTATAAACCTCTTTGAGTTTTATTTCATTCACTGTGAAACTACACACCCTTTACTCTATTAACTATATTCCAAAACACCAAAGATTTTTTTTCTGTGACGAAAAAGAAAATATCAGGTGGCGTCGCTGGGGTATTACTTTTACTGTCGAATAATAGCAGTATGGTTCATCGTTTCATGGATAGTGTGCTGCAACACTGGTTCGTTACACATTCTAACTGTTGCCGTAGCGCAGAGTAAGCCTTCTCTCAGCAGAATCGTTTTACATGACATTTTGTTGAAAATGTTTACAAAAATTAGTGTGACATCATAGAGCAGGGCTGACATAAAATCATAAAATTTTTTAAAACATTATATGTACTTACTAGAAATTGTATCTGATTCAATTTGCCCTGATGATTTTTTTTCTCTAAAATAAGGAATCGGAAAATCAACTAAAAAGTTTCCGAAAAATAAAAGTGATAATTTTAAATTTTGAACCTGGAACTAAATTTCAAGATTTTCGGAAAAATAATCACCATATTGGTCTATTTTCGACTCCATTTTCATTAAATATAAATTTTTTACCTGCAAACTTTCTAATTGACTGTATAGAAATACAATTAGATACTGAACCGAATCAAAATTTAATAATGTCTCTTTAATAGAATTTTTATAATAATTATCTTCCCAGAAACAAATATTGTTACAGGCTTCATAATATTCATGATGTAACTTTTTGTAAGTATAGCTAAATATGTATTTACATATAGGTACAAGAAGCTATTTTCAAGAATAAAATTTCCAAAATGTAAAATTAGAAGCTCACTAATAGGTAAAAAAATAATCAAGTTCTTATTTTTAAATACCAATCTTCATCTCGAATTTAAATTTCTAAAATATTTATTATTTCAGTAATTAAAACTTCCACAATAAAACCTCTTATATTGAAGTTTTATATTTTTAAGTTATTAATTATTTAGTTAAAATGTCTGTTAGTGATTGTGTGCTTGGATAGTGTTTATTTTTAACCAATAATAATAATTGGTCAAAACACCTGTAAAACTGTATTTCATTTTGTAAATATGTGTTGGCATTTATTACAATTAGATGATTATTTGCTATTTCATTTATTAAATACTTATCTAAAAGTTTATTGCTCTAAAATTTTGATTTTTAATTAATTATGAAAAGTTAAGTGAAAATCACTTGACGCACAAGCTAATTTTTTGAAAAACAATCTCAAATCAATTGGGCATTTCTTGAATATGTTTTTATTTTATTTGGAATTATTTTCCTTTCTGATATCTAATCAAGTAACGGGATTCTTTTTCCTTTGCTCTGTTTTTTGCATTGAAATCCATTTATTTCATTTCGAGTCCAGCAGCCAGCGCGTCAACTGCTTAATATTTGTGTTTTATGGGTGTCGCGTTTTGTGTATTTCTTCTGACAACTGCTTTTTTGAGAATTGTTCAACCTTCATAATAGACAAGGTAAACATTTAAATACAATTTTTTTAAATCTTTTGGATAATTTAAGGCAGTTGTTCAGCCAAATGGGTTTTCTTAAGTTTTTTTTGAAATTTAGACAGATTATTATTTAAATACTTCTGCATCGATTGGTGGCGAAACGAAATTTATGAACAATATAGTTCCGGAGATATTAAATTTCAAAAATAGAGTTTTACAGACTCTTATACATTGCACTATACGGGATATCGGAAAATTTACATACATATTTAATTATAATTAAGAAACCCTTGTTACCATTTTTATAAAAAACTAAACCAACATTAAACAATAACCAATACATATTTTAAGACAATTTTGATTCATAGTTACAACACAGTTTCTGAGATGATAATGAATAAATAATGAAATGTATAAAAAAATGTACACTAAAAACAATTTGGCAACAGCGCATTTATTTAACCAGCGAATGATGTATAAAGGGCGCATGAGCTATATTTTTTCAAAATTATAATTTTCATAAGGTGTGACGTAGGGGTTGATTACATTTGTTAAAACGATTTTTATAGAAATAAATCGAGCTTTAAAATGTATTTTATCTATCATTTTAATATAAAAATATTCAATCTCTTACAATGGTGCCAGATTTGTCAAACGAGCACGGGATTGGCTAGAATCAGTACATAATCAGCAAAAAGTTTTGGGCTTATGAATTATGAATCCTTATTGTTTGTTCTATATACTCTAGCATTAACTTTTTGCTAGTATTGTCGCGAAACAACTACCTTAATTATTTCAAAAATAAAAAACACCTCATATCTACAGAATATATTCTTTGTTATGGTGGATATCATAATACTACAATTTTAACAATCTTTTTGATTAACAAATATTAATAGTATTAGTATATTTTAACTGCGGCCCGAGAATTTTTTTTCTTCAAATGTGGCCCGAGTAATCCAAAAGGTTGGACACCCCTGTCTTAGAGATTTCTAATAAAATTAATTAATTTCGTCTTGTTGAATAAAATTCAAAGTCGATGTAGTCGCTTGCGGCTCTAGTATTGAATTAAGTAAAAATATTATTATTATTATTATTTTCAATTTGCCCAACATGTTTAAAAATGTCTCAAATGTTGAGAAAAATCCTTTCAACAATGTTTTTTTTTATAATATTGAATTAAATTAAAATGCAAGGTAGATTTCACATAAATTTAATTCACTCTCATTTAAATGTTTCACCTAGAACCGATACCTAACTCCTTAAAAATTAATTATTTTTTATGTCCTTGTGTGATTCCACCTACAATAACTCAAGAACGGAAAGTCCTAGAAAGTTCTGGTTCCAGAATGTTTGCATTTTCAATGGACGTAACGGATTAAATTTTGGAATATTTTGATTTAATAATAGAGAAAATAAAAAATAAATTTCTTATATTATACTTATTTTTTATTTTTTACTCAACCATACAGTGTATGGACAAGTATTGTAATCGTGCATGAAAAAAGTGGGTTTTTTCCTTCTTATTTTCGAAATATCTCAAAAATGGCTGAAACTATTTTGATTAAAAAAGTTGAGCAAAACCATGGCATTTCGGTCTACAAAAAAGCCCTAATAAGTGAACATTGAAAAAATTATATTTTTTGAGATAATAATTGTTTTGTCAAAATGTCTGTTAGTCTGTCCGTCTGTTAGTTAGTCTGTGCGTTACCAAATTTTGTGGACGAGCTAACACAAAAACTAACGAAAATACACAAAAAATATCGAAACCAAATTTCACACGTAGTTTTGGTCCATTGAGATTAAGAGCTGATTAGATTTTGGTGCATATCGACCCAAAATTAAGTGGGGGATTAAAAATTAAAAATCTAGGCCTTTTGAGCAAACTCAACCAAATTTTCTATACATAATCAGTGGGGCCCCAGAAGTCTAAAAATGCAAAAACTAACCGCCTAAAATGGGGGAGGAGGGTATAGGATCAAAAAATGAAAATATAGGCTCTTGTACCAAACTCAACCATATTTTGTATACATAATCAGTGGGTCCCCAGGAGTCTAAAAATGGATAAACTTACCCCCTCCCCTACATGATTATAAAAAATTTTATTAAATATAGGTGAGGTGCCAGGTTGTATGGTAAAGTCAAGTGAATTGCCACATCAGAACACGTCAGCTTATTTATTTATTTAATTATAATGTAATATACATAGGTCAATGTAGACCCTTGTTGCGTACATTCAAGAGAGAGAAAAATAAACAAATATGTATAGGAATTAACAATATATAAAAATATACCATAAAATACGAGTATATACAAAATTATAGGATTTAATATTATTAACTTGATGATACAGCTTCAGTGAGTCCATTATACTTAATAATAGTACTAATGTGGGGATCTACCGAGTCTAAAGTTTTACTTTTTTCTCAAATTCTTACTTTTTCTTAGAGTGCCATACCCGAAACAGGCGTCGGCGCCTCTCCATATATACCTGTGCTGAGTGTGTTTAGTTGTTTTTACACAGATATACGGGACCTACGGTTTAATAGGCAATTATACTCTTGGTAGGTTGCCATTGCTTTCCAAGAGGGGGCGGCTTCAAATATCTGCCGAGACTCGGTCTCGAACCAGCTTACTTCGAGTCAGCGACCCGACACTGACCCACAGTGGCCACCAATTCTTACTTAATCCATGTCATCTATGATCCGAGATGATATATAATAGATAATTCCTATTTTAACTCAATAGGGTTGTCTTCACCCCAATTCCATAGCATCTCGGATTACTCTCGGGATTCTTCCAATAAATCGAAATCCGCTACTATCGGCAAAATGAATTTTTTTAATTTTTCAATTTTTGATCGAATTTAACTTTTTTCATTATTTTTCTAATGAAAAATACTTTTTTAATATTTTTAATAAACTATTGATTAATATTATATTACATTTATGATATAAAAATGCTAATTAGTAGGTTCATTATGTATTATCATCGCAAAGTTACTTTACGCTTAAAAAACTTAAGTACATATTTTTTCTAAGTCCCTTTAAGATGATTATTTTATGAAAAAGCAATTTGCAGGTATCAAGAAAATTTTATTATTCTCTGACCTATATAATCTTTATATTTTTAATGCCATTTGAAAATTCATCTCAAAGCTATTTAAATTTTTTATTTTCTTTTAATTTAAATAAAGTATATAAAAAATAAATAATATTGATATAAGCTTACATTTACCAGATTATTAAGAGTTATTGACTGAACTCAAGGTTAGTTGAATGAACTAAATTAATTACCAACACGCAAATCAGTTTTTATTGCCAGTAAAAGTAAAGTGTAAATAGAAGAGTTTCAATTTTTGGAATTGTAATGCACGATATTTTGTCAAGTTATTAAATTTCAATATGCTCCAAACAACCCTCAACCCTTAGATTATTACCTTTGGATCTTCCTGCCTAGTCAACTTGAGCCAACTTTTCTTTTTCCTCTGCACCTGTCAAACTTGTGTCTTTCCTGAAGACTGCTCATCCCTAAACCTCCCCCCACCCCACCCCCCGTCGTAAGCCAAAACTTGCAAATGGCCTTGGCTAGCCAGAAGATGGAAAACATTAAAACTTGAAACACCATCTCGCAAAAAAACTTTTTCTTTTATCGACTGAAAGTACTATAAAGAGACAGGCCGCCTAGAAGGGCGCCATAAGGTGTAAATTTACTTGTCATTGCGAGTTAATTTGTCCGAGGAATCCCTTTTTGTTCTTCCTTTCATTTTGCTACTTAACTTGGAATAGACAAAAGTATTTGATATATTTTTTAATTAAGTCCAAAACTATTGTTATCGAATGGCGACCTTTGTATTCAAATTTTACTTTACTATACGGCATACCTAGTTTAGAAATGTATTGTAATAGTGCTTATTTTTTCACTATATCCCGAAAATACTTAGATTATTTTGTAACAAAAAAAAGTGAAATTAGGGCTTTAAAAAAATCAAAAAATACATATAAAGTAAAGACATTACGAATAAAATTAAAAAAGTATTTATTTCGAAATTTTTGTGACTGAGTTCTTTTTATTCTTCTATTTTTCCCAGTGTATACATTTATGATAAAAAATTAAATTTAAATTATCAGGCCAAATTGTTGTGTGTTTTTCAGTATCTATATATAAATCTCAATGTTGTAAGGAATCTTATGACATTATATTGGGCCACGGGTTGGACAGCCCTGTTTTAAATCGAATGGGATTAGAGAAGAATATGAGGAATGATAATTTATTTTTTAAAAGGGTCACGGACATAATAATCCCTGACTATCCATTATCTATTGACATGTAAAAACGTGCAAAGATCTAAAAGACAAGTCCTGACAAGTTTTAGTTCAGGAGAGAAATCATCAATTAATTGTGATTGTTCTAGAAAACCCCAATTCCTTGACTCCTTTTGTATTAGAATGATAACTATAGACTTCGTTATTGCCGTAGCATATAAATTATTGAAATAATAAATAATTTCGAAAATGAAAATATGAGAAGAAGAAAATTTTTTAAATATTCGAAATTTCATTATTTTTTTATCTTGTATTGTATAATTGAGCTTATAATTTTGCTTTTAGTGAATTTTATTCTTGAAAAAAACTTCACTTATTGTACAAATGTACATTCATATTTCGAAAAAGAGAATAAATATAACTCTACATATAAATCTCAATGTTTTAAGGAAGCTTATGATTTTATGTTGGGCCACACTCATTGCAGTGCTGGGCCGCATGCGACCCGCTGGCCACGTGTTAGACATCCCTGACCCAGACAATGATAGAAATTGACTTGATGAAATTACTTTTAAGTCAAACAAAAAAAATATAAATATTTACAAAAAATTATTTTTCTCTAAACATTTTTGAGTTAGTTAATACTGTAATTAAAAAAGGTTGTCTAACAAGAGTCGATTTTCCATTACAACCAAAATGCCTTTTGTAATGACAGACAATTCGTACCTTGTTAGGGACGGCCTTTATTTTGTTTAAAGGATAAAAATGTTATTATCTATACATTGGATACAAATTTATGGAAAACATGTGTATAAATTAATATTAAAAACAGCGTTAAGAATATCAACATATCTACATTTTGTATATATATATTATATAGTAACTAAACGTATAATTTTCGTTATTTAAAAAAAACACAAAAATTTAATTATAAAAATGTATAAAATTTATCCAATTGTTTCAATATGTCCTCATCTCTGAGTTTATGTTATTCTATTCATTTTTTAGCAATGCAATCCCCCCCCACACCCCACCTCTCACTCGCTTCCATGCACATTTTATGTATTTTCATTTATACATACGCATATTTGATCCGCGGTAAAAATTATTACATCCCAAAGGAATTTATAAAATTTAATAGAATAATTGTGAGTTTTGTTTGATTTTTTTATTCATCTACGGCAGGCACTCTCTGCCCCCTCCCCCCCCCAACCCCCGCCCCACTGGTCCCACCACCACCACCATTCCATGTTTTCACTCCAGCGTCCTCCATTTCTAACCGAGATGGTTGCTCTGTAATTTTTTTTTGGTATGAAGTGAGAGGGTGCAACCAACCACTCCATTGAAATTAATCAATGGTTCACACCGCCCGAGCCTCTCTCGGTAACCTTTAATTAATTTTTTCTGTGAATACAGCAAGTTTTTTTTTCGGGCGAAATTGTTCTCTTCTATTGAAAAACGAAAATTGAAAAATTATATATTTATACTCTATCAAGATTAAAATTCTAATTGTATTATGTAAAGGGGGGTTCCAACGACTACTATACAGGTGAACAAATAGCAAAAAAAGAAATTGGATTACATATATTTAAAAAAATTATAGGTACTATTTCTATTATACATTGTTATACTTCATTATGTGGATTGTGTAAATATATATGAAGGATTAATACGACATAGATAAAATTTTAACATGTTAAACCCTAGCCATGGTGAAACCGGTAGTGAATAAAGCTGTTCTTGTTTTTAATTAGTAGAGATTGTGGTGTTGGTGCAAGGTGAAACATCTTTAATAAAGATAAGAGTAAATAAATATTATATGTAATATTAATTTACTATGTGTTAAGGATTCTTGGTCACTTATTACACATTAAAATTAAAAAAAATTAAATGATGTAAATTTTTTCAATATATTTATATATTTCGGGCTATCAACCGATCTTCTTGTTTTAATTTTTTTAATTTTAATGTTTAACAAGTGACCAAGAATCCTTAACTCATAGTAAATTAATATTACATATAATATTTATTTACTCTTCTCTTTATGGCCTTGTTTTGTTGATTATCTTGGTGGAATACAGAGTTATAGTTTTCTGTTGGTTAACTTCAGTTCACAATGACTAATAGTATCAAATGTGTCCAAGCTTACCTCTATCTTGATTTAGTTTTTTAGTACATTTGGTAGTTAGTGTGCTCTAAGAAAAATACCCACTAATTCGCTCAACCGAAATGTCCATTAATTTTCAGCCAATTTACAATCCCGATTCACACCGGAGCGAATTGAATTTAGATCAAAACTTGGTTTTTATTTTATTTTTTATTCTTTAATGATATTGATGCAAGAAGATGTACAAAAAGGCGCAACTCTATTTTTATTTAGTTTTCTGATACAATCGATAGTTTAGGTGCACTAAGGAGCTATATTTTGCAATAATTCTCCCAACCGAAAAGACTTTTAATTTTAATCCGATTTCCAATCCTGATTCACTCCGGACCGAATTGAATTTATCAAAATTTGATTTTTATTTATTTACTAGCTGCAAGGCCCGCCTTCGGCGGCCATCTTGCTAGGCAGGGGGCATGCCCCCTGGAACCCCAGCACTCAAATCCCACCCTCACCCTCCACCCCCCGAAACCCACACAGCATCCCCACCCCTGCACCATGACCAACTCCCGCCCCCACACCACCACCCCAACACTCCATTCCGCACCCTAACCCACTTTTTGGGTGGTTTTTTGGGTTTTTTGGGGAAATTTTTTTAAACAAAAGTTGTCAGAAATCACATCCCCTACAACTTTGTTTATCATAAAATTTACCGTAGGGTTAATAGTTTAGGAGTTATTTGATAATTTTCCGCCCCCCAAACCCCTTCTGGGGTCAAAATATCAAAACGTTATATAGCTAAAAACGTAAGTTAGAAGACATCTGAAGTAAATATCCAATTTCATAATAATCCCTTCAGCCGTTTTTACGTGAATCGTAAGCAACTTTTCGGAAACCATGAAACAGACATACATACATACAGACAGACAGGAATTTTGTTGAGGGTGTTTTCGTTCATAACTTTGCTTGAAACGTGTGCAACCAAAATTTGGCGTGATTTGGAGCAATGTACAGACAAAACCTTAATTTTATATATATATAGATTATTTAAATGATATACTGTTGATGATTCTGGAAATAAAAGTGATAGCGCTCCAGAAGATGTCTGGCTCCGAGAAATCTACCCCGAGTGACCGGTACGCACGCTCCTATCAAATATAGTAATTGCCGCCGCTGTATTGTTTGCACACCAAAAGCCTCTTTTTTTATGTGAAAAGTGCAATGTTCACGTTCACGCAAAAAACTGCTTCAAAAGATTCCACAAAAATAAGGAAGAGATAGCGTAAATAAAATGAAATATATTGAAAATTTTTCATAATTTTTCTCAAATAAATATTTGAAATTAATTCAATTTTGTTTTTTATGCTTACCTTGCAATAATACTTGTTCTTATACCTACATAAATACTTTTAACATTAATAAACGAAACACAAAAAAAGAAAAAAATTACTGAAAAAAGTAAAACATGACTTAGTGCCTATCTTGTGTTTTATGACACGACTCGCAGAATGGAAACTAGCAGACGAATTTTTTAGTTCTTTGCAGCGATGATTTTTAGCATAAAATAAGTCGCTCCTGAAAATTTCACCAAAAAATTCCAACGTTTAAGTTTTCTGGGCCTTAATGGGTTAACCGTTAAAAGAAGAATAGTATAAAAAATTTCAAAGTGAAAGAGTCGAAACTACCTGAGATGTGGGTCTTGAAAGTCAGAAAGCAATATTTCTCTGAAACGAAGGATGCGGGAAAAGAATTCCAGTCTCTAGAAGACTTAAGGATCAACGAATTGACGAATGCGTTTATTCGGTTAAAATCTAATTAAATTGCAAAGGGATGTTAAATGTTTGATAATCGAAATCCTTTGTTTCACACAATTAGTTGTATGTATTTATGGGATATCTGAATTTGTCTTGTCATCTATCCATTGTAGTATTTAAAAATCTCGTGGAATTGCCTATTTGAAATGAATTTTTGTAGTTTTGAAGAAAAAAGACTTAGTAAAGTAAATTTCCCGAAACTGTATACAATACTTTAAATTTCATGTTTCGCCATGTAAGTGAATGTAAAAAGGTAAAGGTTAGAGATTGTTCCACGATGAACCAGGGAATCAAGAACGAAAGTTAACGCTGCATCTGCTATTTGTCTGATTTCTCGCCTCTGAATTGCACTCAGGGTGGCAAGAGCAAACCATATTCGAGTCAGAGGGGAATTTGAGCCTTTGGGTATAGGGTGAGAAGTCGACACGAAAAGACATTTGGTACTGAATAGACATTAATTAAATTAACCTATTTACGTTCGAAAAGACTGTGCGATTTCTCTTTTTACAGAAAAAATTTACTCGTTTGTATTTCTCAAAGCGTTTACACATCTTCTTCATTTCTCCCCCAATTCATTCTACTCAGCCTAAAAACAGATTTGAAGTTAATTAAGATTAAACGAAATTACACCTAATTCTAATTCACTTTGGAGGGAAGTTTAGGAGCTTGGGTGTAAACTTAACCACTGTGAGTTTGTGGTTTATTATAGCCACTCAATCTCAATCCTTTTGTTTGCATATTGGAAGTGATTTGATCAGATTAAAGATACGTGAGTAGCAATCCTACATCTCTAAAATCGCTGATATAGTCATTAAAGGTCACATTGTTAGAACAGTCGGAAATTGACCAATCAATACATTCACTACTTTAATTTATCAGATTTTGATTAAAGAAATATTGATAAAGGATATTACTACTAATATCCGTTATTCAGTAATTAAATTTTTATTTTCCACTTCGGCCAATATCCTAGATGTAATTATATACATACATTGAGGCTAATGCAAACAAAGAACAACAAACTGGAGCCATATTTGCGGTGTTTGGCAAATATCAATGTAACATCGGAAAACGAGTCAAAAAATTAAAAAATACACCCTTGATCTATTGACTCTGTTTAAAAACCATAAGTTTTTCATTTTTAAGCATATACTAATATATATTATGGGTTCATTTGTTTATTTGTAAAGTATTTATTTGATTGGTAAAAATTTATTTATTTTAAATAAATGATAAAATAAATAAATAAAAAAATAAAAATAATAATCCATAAAAACTTAATATAAATTTAAGAATTTTAGACTATTTTGTCAATTCTCTTAGGGGGAAAAATTTGTATTTTTGCAAATTTAATAAAATTTAATTTATTTACTTATTTGTTATTTTGATATTTCAATTATGTAGGTATCTTTGTATTATTTATTAGGTTGATCATGTTAAATATATTTTTTAAATAGGTATTAAAAAGATTGATAAAATTTATTTGATTTATTTATTATTTTGATATTTGATATGTGCTTTTTGTCTTAATAAGGTTAATATAATCAAATACATAAATATAGTTTATATATTTTGTAAATATCAAAAAGGTTAATAAAAAATCAAAATTAAGACTGAATGTCGGGATTTTGGCTTTTCGGGATTTTGGGTTTCAGGATTTTGGGCGCCACCCATATATACTATATATAGAAAAGGTTGTTAAGAAACCTGAAACAATGAAGTAAATCCCTCAACAATAAAGTAATAGTCTTAAATTTCAATTTTGGAAATTTTGACAAGATTGTCATAAATGCCTATCTATTTTTTTAATCTTTTACCATCTATTGTTAGCTTTTTGTCAACATTAGCCTTATCGGTAAGATACCCTTGCTCATTTGACTTTCACTAATCACCCTGTATATTGCTAATAATCCTCAGGCTTAAGTAATATGTGCGCATTAACACATTGAGAGCATTCATGAGAAGTTTATGTCCATCATTTGACTAATATCAACTAATGAGTAATCAGAGTAATGACAGGTACACTTTAGATTATGTTAGTTTAGTTGAAATCTCGCTAATAATAAATCTCAAATCTAATCTAAAATGTAGAATACATTTACATATATTGCAATTATATTAATTCTATAACTTTGAAATTTAGGACTTTCTTGGATATTAATTGGAATAATTACATTTCTTAAGAATATATAGTAAAGAATTTATTTAAAATGAACCAAAAAATAGATTAAAAATGTTTTTAAAATATTTTCTTATTTGCATCATGTAGAGGAAAGAGACAACATTTTCTTTTTATGCTACTTACGACAAAACAAAAATCTTTTCAATTACAAACTTTTATTTTAAAATGTACTGTAAAAATGAAAATAAGCACCTATTTAAAAAATTTACTTACCTACTCACACAATCTAGAAAAGCGAGGGTACTAATTTATTTAAAAGTTAAAATTAATTAATAGTTAAATGTTCACATTTTTTTCACGCTTTAGTCACGTGAGTATGACATTTTTTAAGTATTAAAGAAAAATTTATTTTCTTCCTTTTAAAGCATTTTGAAATATATAATCGTGTTTTTTAAATTTAAGTTGGGAGATTTCAAAATGAACAATTATACATTCAAATAAATAGATATTTTTTTTTACTTAGGAATGTGGTGTAGGCATTAGGTGAAACATGATATTAATTAATAAAGTAAAGGGAGCGAGTTCACAGTGAATGAAATAAACGCAAAGAAGTTTATACAACTCAATATATTTCGGATTATTAGTCCTTCATCAGGAGTTTACAGATTAAAAACTCCTGATGATGGACTAATAATCCGAAATATATTGAGTTTGTATAAACCTCTTTGCGTTTTATTTCATTCACTGTGAAACTACACTCCCTTTACTTTATTAATTAAATAGGTATTTGTTTCGAAAAATATTTTTTGTATTGTTAATTTTCTGCGAGCCCTTCCACTATTAGCAGAACTGAAGAAGTTTACTAGAAAGATGGGCTTTGATGTAGATTATCATTATTTTCCTCACTAGGCAGAAGACCTCAGTTAATTTTATCAGTAATAAAGTGAGATCTGGATAGAACATGAGAGCAATAATTTAAATTTAATATAGCCCATACCAGTCAATGTTGTAAATTGTTAGCACTACACCAGAGATGACAATGTGCACAACACTTAACTATGCTTACTAATATAATATATAATAATATTCCAATTAAATAATTTTTTCTCTATTCGAAAATTATTAAGTGAATAATAATAAATTTATCGATAATAATAAAATTGTTTAAGTTTAAAAAAAATTCAAAAGGTAAGGTTTAAATATTTAGTGCCTGAAGACGCAACCCACTAATCCGAATGTGCCATTTGAATACATAACCTATAGTCTACCAGGCGGCGCTGAATTTTTTCTTACTCCACAGTCTGGAGAATAGAGTGGGTTTTATGTAAACTTCTCTCTTATATTTCAACAATTTTCGAAAACTTTTGTTCATATTTCGTGAGAGCTTTTGAGAGATTATTTGTATCTATATTTTTCTAATTAAAAAGTGAAAGATTTTTTTTACTAAACTTATTATATGTAAAATAGGCTGATATGGTCATCCACATTATAACATCTACTTTATCATAAACCTAGCTCCACTCTTATATTTAATACTTAATAAATTACTTTTTAATTATTTACTAAGGAACCGTTCATCCTTTTAATTTTTGGCCCATCAGCAATTAATATTATCTCATTTTAATTATTAGACTATTTTTTTTAGAAACTAGCTGCAAGGCCCGCCTTCGATGGGCCTCTTCCTAGCCAAGGGGCTTCGCCCTCTGGACCCCAGTCACTTGAACACTACCTCTCCCCCATCTCCAACCATTCTTCATCCCACCAACCCTCTCCCCAAACCCCGGAACTTATCCCCCTCCCCCTCTGATCACCCTCCAACCCAGTAAACCTATCTCTTGGACCCCACATCCTCTGGACCCGCATTTTTTCCCTTGATCCCAACTCCCACCCCTGGACTCCACCTCCCAACTCCACATAGGTATAGACATAAGCACAAATCCACCTTAGTAGCCTCCTGGATCCCCACCCTTGGACCCCCTGGACCCCAACCCCCACCCCTGGAGGACATACAAACATAGAAATATCACGTGACTCCCTATCTCCTTGTATACATTTTTCTTTAGCTCAGAGAGTGATATGATGCGCAAATATAACATAAATTTCAAGCATGAGGCGGGCTTTTGAAACTCAGTAAGGACAATTTGACAAAATAAATATACGCATATAAATGTGCTCTAGTATAATTATATATATATATATATATATATATATATATATATATATATATATATATATATATATATATATTTGTTTGAACGAAATTTTCTCTGAGAGAGACGGACTGGTAGAAATTTTAATTGAATGTAATGGAAGGCAGCCCAGAGGTAGTGAGGAAAGAAAAATTAACACAAATAAAATAAGGTGTAATTTATTGAATCCTTCCTCCTTTCCTTTCAAACCGACGTTTTGGAGGATTTTTCCCTCCTTCTTCCAGGGTTTCAAAGGGTCAATGAATGAAACAAATAAAATGTTTCCTCCTTCTCTCCACAGTAGTGTTCAAAAACTTTCTTCATTTTAAACAAAGGCATAGAAAAACAAATTTTTTTTCCTCCTTTTCTTAATTACCTCTGGGCTGCCTTCCATTACATTCATTAATATATATATGTTTTAGACATCTCGAAATTTCTGGAGATAATACAAATCTGATATCACTTTGAGAAACCGCCCGTTGATATAATAAAACAATGAAACGAGCCTCCTCTCTACATATACATGTTGTATATTATCTAGTTAGTTCAAATGACTTTCCTTCAGTTGTATATCTAGTAGTAGTAGTTGGGTGCTGTTGCGTCTATTGCTGTTAGTGCTTTTGCCCTGTTTTCCGACTCCAATGAATTCCTGACATAATAGCAAAAAAAATCCTAAAAAACGCAGTAAGATTGTGTTTCTACATTCTTTATTTATTCTCTGTTGGTGGTGATTTTAATTATGCAGAAAGCTTCATTTTACGGATGCGTCTCCCATTGTGCATCGATTCGGTAGGCCCTTTTGCTTGAATATTTGCTTCCCGACTATTCCGCTTCCCTCTCTCTCTCTCTCTTCTTTCTCTTTCTTTTCTTCAATCTTTCTTTTTTATTCAACCCTCTCTCTGCTCCCTGTGAACGTTCCATTCATTAGAATCCGTTTTTTACCTTTATCTTCTATAATGGCCAAATAAATCACTTGTTAACATAGCCAAGATTCTTGATAAAAGTTGTTGGTTAAAAATGCATTTCTCATTTAGATTATTAGCCTCTGGGGACATTCTTCTCCAATCGTTGCACATTTCCATAATTTACTTGGAAAAACCTAGTACCTAAAGAAGAAAATGTGAAATCGAAAATAACTATTAAATCACTTGGAAATAGATTAGGTTTCTTCTTTTAACAAAAGTATTTTTAAACTTAAGACATCGTCAATAAATAAATCTTGATCAAGAGAGAAATAGCCTGAAATAATAAAATCGGTTGTCTTTGATAGAATTGATTTAGAAATTTACGTCTGGATAAATCTTTTTCTTTTAACATTATTTCGTCTTTAAAATTATTGGCGAAAATCACGTTAGGCGTGATATCTCTTTTAGATATATGAAATTATTAATTCCATGTAAAATAACTGCCTGATATTTATTGGCAACCGCTTGGGGCATTAGTAAGGGGAATTAAAAAGTAAACAAACATATTCTTATTGATAAAGATGTGTCTGTCTCCCGATAACTCGCGCCTCTAACATTTACTCAATTTCGTCAATTTTTCGTCTGCCTAATATAATTTGATTATAAAATTGATTAGAAGTATTTTTTCAAATAGGGTACTACGAGGGCAGAACCGCGACTTAAAATCGTGTACACCTATTTCCTCTTCCACTTTCATTTCCAAGTAAAAGACAATAGATGACATTAGATTATCTATTGAATTCCAAAGTAATTCCAAATAATTCTTAAGACACCTAATTCCAATCGAGGTTCACCCCTCGGGGGGTACTACCCCTAGTAGCACAATGTTTCAAACTATATAGTACCCATATATTTTTCGAGATTCTATATAGCTCCTATATAGTTAATATATAGTTTGAAACATTGTGCTACTAGGGACTACATATAATAAATATTTAGAAGAATTTTTTCATGGAGAACAAGCTGGTAGTTTGGAAATTGATAGGAGTGAACTGAAAAGAATAAGAATGATTTTCTAATCAATTACTTTATTTGGGATTTATTTTCTTTATCTTTGGGCTGCTTTTTTTCGAAAATAAAATTAGAATGTTTTTTTAAGTAATTGAAATCAGTGCTTCCCATCTTTTTTAAAAATACCAAAAACCAAATTCCAAAATTTATTTCACTTTTCCATTTTGGAAATTATTTATTTAAATATAATTTAATTATTAATTTATTTCTCTTTAATAAAAATACTTCTATACCTATATACAATTCCAAATATAAAATAAATTAAAATTTTAATTCAAAGAATTAAAAAAAAAATAATAATAATTTAATAAAATCAAATTAATAACAAAAAAAAAAAATATTTCTCTATAAAAGCAAAATAATTTGAAAAAAGAAGAAATTGAAAAAATAATTATAATAATTTAAAGTATGAGGAAAAATTTACATTTTCTTTTTTTTTCGATCTCTGAAACAATTGAATAGTTTCGACAGCCTATCTTCATCTTCCCTCTAAAATAATAAATGAATATATCACATGCAAATTTATTGAAGTTATTTAGTGTGAAATGAATTCTTAATTATTAAACGGAAGATTAACACAAAGTCCTAAGGCTACGGCCACACCAGAGGCGACTAGGAAACTAGGAGACTAAGAGACAAGGCCACTCGCTTGGCGAGTCACCTAGTTACTTGGGGCCTAGGTACAAGTGGCCAGACAAGGGCTATTTCCGTACAATGCAGTTGTCACCTTGTCACTAGAAGAAAGAACAGACGAGTTCGTTTCGTAGGTGACTAACCTGGTGACTCACTCTGTAACCAGGTGCTAGTGTGGCCGTTCTCATATATTTTAGACTGTTCGTTTTCTTGGGTGACTCACCAAGCGAGTCGCCTTGTCTCTAGACTCTTATTCTCCTAGTCGCCTCCGGCGGGGCCGTAGCTTTATAGTTTCAAATAAATATGACATAACAAACATTCATAAATTTTTACCACCAGAGATCTCCCACATACCACACTATAGTGGTTGAGAACCGCTTCCTAGATATATGAGTCGCTTAGAAGCCAATGTGGTAAAACCACAAAACAATAATCCACAAAAAAGTATGTTTTTAAATCTCGGCACCATAAGAAAACAAATTCAGAAGTAATGACAAGGAGGTCCCAGAAGAAATTTTAAGGAATGAATAAAACCTTTCCTCTAAAAAGACTAAATATAATTTGTTTGATAAGAATTGACCAAGTTTAGAAATTTTCCAAAAGTGGACTGTAAAAATTGTAATAATGAAATATTAATGAAAATCGAAGAAAAAAAATAGTTTTTTGTCATGGATTTTTTTCATTTATATTTTGTGTAAGCTAGATTATTTAAGCGGAGGCGAGCTGGATAAATCCCTTTTCTATTCGCATACTCATAAATAGTAAGATTCTTTTGAAGAGTGTAGAAGAAAATTTAACCATTCAGTTTAATAGTTCATTTTAGTATCCTAAAAATAAGAAACAACAATTACAAATAAATTATTTTATAAATTATTAAACACTAAAATATTCATAAGAATTATTTTAGTGAATTTTTTGGCCTCGACCTCGACAAGTCATGCAAGATTTTTTAAAGATAAAAATGGAAACACTTTAATAAAATTAATATTGAAATGGCATGTTGTAAAATGAATGCAAAATAAAAGAGAGAAGTTCATGTAAAAATGGCATTTTATTTATTTCCGAACATAATTCACAATGCTATATGTGTTGCCAAATTCCATGTTAATTAATAGGGCTTTCATCAAATATTAGTCCGAAGGCAACATTAGCGATATAATGGTTTCAGGGTCATAAACTATTGGCATTCATTAGAAAATGCTATCATTCACAACTTCATTTCGCTCAATAATTTTCATGTATTTTTAAATTTATATTTATATATATGTGGGACATTCCACGCCAAATCGGAGGGTTTGAAAAATTTTAATTTTTGATTTGCTTCATTTTTTGACATTTTTTAGTACCCATCACAAAACTCTTCCTGGTATTTAAATTTTGAAATTCTTTTGATGACTGGTTTAAAAAATATCGTATTTCGGTTTTCAGAACTTTTTCAGAACTTTTTCAAAAATGGTCCAAATTCAAAATTTTTTTTGAAATTTTTGTTTTTTTACATATTTTTTAGAAAAAAAAATACAAAAAATTATTTAAAGTGTTTTTATATGCGATTTTTGATTTTGAAGAATTTAATCTTGTTTTTGAAACTGTATATACTCTTCAATTTTTTGGATAATTTTTCATTTTAAATTTCTATTCATTCTAGAAATTTTAAGACCAGGTTGATTGTGCTCCTATGATAATTAACTAACTTTAACTATTAACTATTTTTTTTCGATTTTTGAAAATTTCGAAAAAATTTTATTCGCTCTTAACCATTATTAAAACCACTTTTTGGTATTAAGTTCTCTTTTTTTAGTTATTTTGAATTGATTTTTATACATTTTTATCGTTAACAGGTGTTTAAAATAAAAAATTAGAATTTAGTTTGTTGAAAGAAAATCAAAATCGAAAAAACACTAATTATCATAAGATCACTATCAAAGCGGGTCTTAAAATTTGTATAATAAATAAAAGTTTAAAATAAAAAATTAACAAAAAAATCGAAGAGTACACACAGTTTCAAAAACCAGATTAAAATTTTCAAACTCAAAAATTGCATATAAAAACACTTTTTTAAATACTTTTTTGTATTTTTTTCTAAAAGGTATGTAAAAAAACAAAAATTAAAAAAAAATTGAATTTGGACCATTTTTGAAGAAATTATGAGCGAAAAACCGAAATTCGGTATCTTTTAAACCTATGATCAAAAATTTTCAAAGTTTACCAGGAAGAGTTTTTTGATGAGTACTAAGAACTGTCAAAAAAATGAAGGAAATCAAAAATTAAAATTTTTCAAACCGTCCGATTTGGCGTGGAATGCCCCATATGAATTAACTAAAATGGGTGTGGTTAGCGTTGACAATTCCACAACGGGAGCTTGAGTAATTTAAGTCCTGCCCACACTGTTTATGAATTGAACTACATACAATCTGGCTTCTATATTTATTTATACAAACACACAGACACATGAACACAAAACTAAATATGTTAGTATTTACTCAAATGTACAAGGATCTGAAAGCCGAAAAAAATATTTATATATACCGGAAGTGCCACTAAAATTGTTAACTCTATAATAATTCCTTATTAAAAACCAAAACACTTTGAAAATTTGAATGTTAGAAATTATTATTTTGCTCTTTCATTTTTCATTTAGCTTCATTTTTTTAATGGAATGCTGATCTTTTTCTTAACCTGTCTTCCTAATAATTTCTTCTTTACATTGAAATTAAAAAAGTAAACTGTACTGAAATTTGTTACAATGTTTTCTAAAATAGATAGTTAATACCCTTTGATTGCCATTGTAGCTACTAAAGTTTACTAACTATAACAATTTAGTTCATTTTGTACCAAATAAATAAATCACTTGGGCAATGTTGCTTTTACTCCATAATAACTTACTTGTGTCAAAGAATATTAATACCTATCTGTAGCAAAATTCAAACAGTTATACTTAGATATGGTATATAAATTGAATGGATTTTGATGAGGCAGTCCAAGGTTAAAAAAAGACATAATTAAATCTATCTTTTTTACTTTATTTTATTATTCAAAGCTAGCGTTTCCGAGGTTTCCTTCTTTAGGGTTTTGAAAGGTCAGTGAAGGAAACACAATGTGACCTTTTACAACCCTGAGGAAGACGTGAATAAGCCCCCGAAACGTCGGGTTTGAATAATAAAAAAAGATAGATATAATTATCTCTCGTTTTTTGAACCTTGGACTGTCTCATCAAAATCCACACAATTCAATAACCAGTCCGTCTCCAAAAACTACTTCACTCGTATGGTAGATATATAAAAATTTACTAATAATTATAAAAGAATCTTCATTGGATCCCTAGACTATAGTAGATGCAATATAAGGCCCCAACATATTTAAAACCTCTGAATCCTAGCAAAATACCACCTCTCAAACGCCCATTTTTCCCCAAACATGTTTTTCACAGCCTTAGGCAACTTTTACCCTCATGAGGCTAAAGTTTAAAATTTTGATACCTCAGGCATAACCATTTATAGCCCTATTTTTATTTTATTTATTAACTTTTGTCTTTATTGACAATGCTATATGTTTTAATACTCTTTCGTGGTTAAGCCGTTCAAATTTAGTGGAGATAGAACATAGCAACACCCAAAATGCCTTTCGGGCTCTACCAATCAGTTCCAATGAGACCCAATCAACGTGACTGAGATCGACAAATTGCTGCAATAAGCTAACAGCATACTATATTCTAAACTGTCTTCCATCTAATAACTAACTGTGCCAAATGTTGGTTAACAACAAACACGAACAAATTATCTTGAAACTCAAAATATTCAATTTACAAATTATATTCAAATCTAAAACAAATATTCATAGAAAAATGTTGAGTCCAAGATTAAAAATATTTTAAATCAATTCTAACATCCATTTCAAACCTTCAGTTAATTCCACCATTGGAAAATCTGAACAACTGTTTTAATTGGAAACGATTTGAACAATTGTATTTCTATTAAATCAATATCTCGTTGATGAGAGAGAGAGTGAGAGAGATTGAAACTATTCCGTTTTGAAAATTGTTTCCCTATATTTTCCCCAATTCATCCCTTTCATTTTCATTAAAAACAAAAGTTTTATTTTAGAATAGAATTTGGTTCGGATTCGTGATTTATATATATTCAATAAAATGAAGCCCTAAACTAAAGTCTAAAATTTGTTTAGGTAGTATAGAAAATAAATTATTTTCTTTATGGATCATTTAAACAAAATTAGATCGTATAAAATAATATATGTTTTTTATATTACCTTCACTCAATCACCGTATCTGCCCCGTCTCCAAAATTATTTGAATACAGAGCTCGAGAGACATCTCAAGGAGACTGAAAAGTACCCGAAATATTTGGATATAATTTAACGACTAATTAATTAAAAAACTGCTGAAGAAAAACCTTTTGTTTTATTTAACATCTGTAAGAATACTCAGCACCACCGTTACTTAAGGAATAATAGTTTAAAATTAAATCCAGAATCAAACTTTTAGACCTTGACTGTGTTTTTCGTGTAAGTGTTGTTAGACGAACAGTACCCAAGAATCTAATGTTCTGCGAGGTGATAACTTTAAGAGTACTACATGAAACCAAACTTCCAGTACTCTACCCCCTAATTGAAAATTCCATCTCTTATTTCATGCAACTACACTATTCGTCCCCAAAGTTTTAAAATTCTTTATCAACATTGTCACTTGAGATCATACTTAATTTTCTTAAAACTAACATGATTTTGAACTAGTTAGTTTCCAATTAAATCTTTCGCTGAGATTACTTTTTTGTGAACATTTATATTCATTTTAAGGCCACTTATAGTTTTTCTGTTCGGAATTAAAAATTTATTACATATTCTGCAGTGTTGAATCTCAAGAACGTGCCCAATTAGGGGTATGGGGCAACTGACCCCCCCCCCCCCTAGAAGAAAAAATTAAGTATATTATGTTGGTAACTTAAAATAGAACATGTAAAAATATTTCCCCTAATTCATAGCGTCGTTTTTTCTTTTTAAATAATTTATATTATTAAACTTGTAAACTATATATTTATATCTAATTTATTCATTTATTTCAAACTTGCACCCCCTCTCCCTCAAAACTAATTTATCTTGCCCTCTCCCCCCTATCTCAAATCCTGGCACGGCTTTATTGAATCCACTTTTTTTTGGCTTTATCTGCCTTCAGCCATTAGCCAATTTACGATACTATTATTATATTTTGTCTTCTGTGTGGGGATCAGATTTTTAGCCTGTTGCCACGAGTCAGATTTGAACCCGGGTCCGCTTGATTAACAGGCTTGTACGCTAACCGATCGGCCAACCCGACCCCGTTGTATCCACTTGATTTTTTGATTTTTTTTGCTTAGTTATTTATATACATGTCTGAAACGAGTGAAAAATAATTTTCAATCTAATCTTCACATTTAATTTCAAACATGAATTTTTTTACAGTGAATGCAATGTAAAAATATTTCTCTAATATCTATGATGTCCTTAAAAGTTAAATTCATTTAATGAATTTTTTTGTCTACCACCTTGTATATTTATCTTTTTCTCTGGGTTATGAAGACATCGATATATTGAAAAAAAAAAATATAAAATTAAAGATCGTAAGAAGTTCATTCTCGTATCACAATGTTTGTATCTTTCAAAACTAATAAATAATTAATTTTTGAACTCTTTAGCTTTATAACTTCCAATTGAAATATCCGAAAAATCAGAGAAAATCAAATAGGAGATCTGAGCTGAAATTCGGCACACAAATTAACTACCTACCTGCACTTCTTGCCAAATTTTAACTTTCTAGCTAAAACAATCATTGAGAAAAAAAATCTTTGCTAAAAGCGTACAGAGAAATTTTTTTCACTTTTTCCTCCGATTTTTTATAAAGAATAAAAGCAATGTTCTGTTTTTATTACCTTTGTATCGAGAGGTGAACCCCAATTGGAATTAGGTATACACGTCTTTGGAATTATGTGGAATTCTTTTGGAATTCATTCGATAATGCCCCTTCATCTATTGTCTTCTACTTGGAAATGAAAGTGGAAGTAGGTGTACACGATATTAGGTCGCGGTTCACCCCTCTATTTGTACCATACCTTACACTCTCTATTACTTAGGTAGTGCTGCGATATTGTTTCGGTTTAAAGCACTTATTAAAGTAAATAAAAAAGGTCATTTCAATTAATAAAGATATGAATACCTCGTTAAGTCAAATTTCATCTTGCTTGACATGATTTATTTAATTATATATATTTTAATTATTTATTCTTTGTGGAAACGAAAAAACCCCCCCAGCAAATTATCTTAATAATCCCACTCCTCATTTCACAATATTTTTCCTTTGATCATTTGATTGAAAGTTCAATCAATTTTATCAGAGATCTAATTGATGAAGTCAATTAAATTTTTCTTTTTTTTTGTTGATGCTTAATATATAAAATTAAAATCAGTGGTTAATCACTGAACATGAGTAAACTAGTTTTCTAAACACCATCCCCTCTCGAGACCCCCCAATAAAAACAGCTAAGAATCGTGTTTTGTTGTTTTTTAGTTTACTTGAATTTCATAGAGCAGGGGTGTCCAAACATTTGGCTTACTACAAGGGCTACATTTGAAGAAACAACAAATTCGCCGCGGATAAAATATTATAATTTTATTGATATTTGTTATTCAAAAAAGATAGTTAATAATATAGAAATAAGAACTTTATTATTTTTTTGGCTCATAGTGAGCTTCTAATTTTACTTTTCGAAAATTGCTTCTGGTATATGTAAATACACATACCTACATACATACAAAAAGTGAGTATATTAGTATTTGTTCATTTTTTTCCTGGCTAGATAATTAATATAAAATTCCAATAAAGAGACAATATTCAATTTTTCTTTCAGATCAGTATCTAATTGTTGTTCTAGTTTGCAATAGAAAATTTATTTCTAATCTAAAATGGAGTCAAAAATAGATCAAAATATATATTATTTTTTCGGAAATCTTGAAATTTAGTTCCAAATAAAAAATTTAAAATTAGCACTTTTATTTTTTGGAAACTTTAAAGTAGATTTTCAGATTTCTTATATTAGAGAAAAAAAATTATCAGGCCAAATTGTTATGTGTTTTCCAGTATCTACATATAAAATCTCAATGTTTTAAGGAATTGTGTGACTTTATATTGGGTCACGGGTTGGGCCCTGGTAAACCAATTTAAATCGAATGGGAATAAAGAAGGATATGAGGAGTGATCATTTATTTTTTAAAAGAGTCATGGATATAAGAACCCCTGACTTTCCATTATCTATTGACATGTAAGAACGTGCAAAGATCTAAAAGACAAGTCCTGACAAGTTTTAGTCCAGGGGAGAAATTATCAATTAATTGTGATTGTTCTAGAAAACCCCAATTCCTTCCTCCATGTACAAGAATGATAACTATTATAGACATGGTTAGTGTCGTAGCATATAAATTACTGAAATAAGAAATACTTATCTTAGAAAATGAAAATATGAGAAGAAGAAGAATTTTTAAATATTCGAAACTTCATTATTTTTTTTTTATCTTATAGCTTAAAATATTGCTTTTAGTGAATATTATTCTTGAAAAAAGCTTCACAAATGAATAAATATATCTCTATATATATAAATCTCAATATTTTAGGAAGTTTATGATATTATGTTTGGCCACACTCATTGCAGTGCTTGGCCGCCGGGTTGAACAGCCTTTTCATAGATCTTTATCTCAAATCTATAATTTATTCAATTAAAAAAAAACACATGTAAAAATAATGTTAATGTACGCCTATCAGCTTTGTCTGCCAAGCGGGCTAGAGTATTGAAGTCGCGAAAAAATTTCATTCAACGAGTCTTGGGAAATGTTTTCACCTTAATATTACATGTATCATTATTTTATTTTGACTTTTGTTTATCTAATCAATGGATGAGTGAAAGTCATGTGGTGTGTATTAAAAACAATATTTATTAGGCTTATTATTTTCTAAATAATTTTCTCTTTTTTAATTTAAATTCAGTGACTTAAATAACACCCCCATGCGGTACTGTGGCAGTGCTAACAAAAAATAAATAAGTAAATAAATATAGTGGGTCGGGGAGGAAACACAAAGTGTTGACAAATGGATCCATTGTAAAATTTCCTCCCTTGACGAAGAGTGCAAAATAAAATTTTCAAGTTGTTTTAACGAAATTATATTTTTCATCTCTATAAAATTCTTTTATTTAATTAAATGTATAATTTTCATGGAAATGATATTTCCTATCAAAAGCGAAAAATTTTCCATAGTTGAGGACCATTTTTAAAATGTTACCCCTTAATGAAGGCTGTAAAATGAGAATTTTTTTAAGATATTTTGACAATATTAGAGTTTTTATCTCTATATAAAATAATCATTTAAATTTATGTTAAATATTTCAAAATATTCGAGTTCGTAGGAGATGGCGCACCCAAGTTTTCAATGGAGGCAGACGGCCTTAGTTACGTCACAGTTTAAAGTTGAAATGTCTAAACAAGGTATGTCCAACCTTTTTAACCGACTTCAAAAAAGGAGGAGGTTCTCTATTCGACTGAATATTTTTTTTGTGCCTATGTTACTCATATCTCCGACAATTGTGAACCGATTTTGAAAAAAAAATTTGCGTTGGGTTCAGTCTACCTTCCGATTGGTCCCATTTTTTTCATAGGTATTAGACCTTTTTTGTTAGGTTTGTCAGGCCTAACTTCTTTGTTTATGAACCGATTTCGATGATTCTTTTTTTATAGGAAAGGGGGTATCTTAGGAATGGTGCCATATTAATTTGGTCAAGTTCTGATGATATGATCACTATTAATAACATCACTAAAAAGAGAAAAATATAAATAATTTTTAAGAAAAAAATATAACCTACTTCAAAAAAATTAAATGCAACAAATAAAATACACTAAAAGGTATAAAATAATTTTTATCTTATTTAGTTACAACTAAACGACGAAATATTTACATGAAATTACTTTTTGAAGTCGGTGCCAAACATATACCTTTTATGAATCCCACTCGACGGATCTTACTTAGTACGTTTGGTGGGTACGATATATACCACCTGAACATCATGATTTCTTCAAATCCCTTTCACTCACACAAAATGTAGATGAATAGTAAATTGTTTCGTAATAAATAAATTTATCTTTTTTATGTTTTGTACATTATGTAGTTAAAAAATGTTTTAAATCGCATAAATTAAGTTTCCAAAGTGTTTTAAAGATATGTAAAATAAATTAAGCATTGTTTTTTTCAATTTGAAACATCTCAAATTATGTTGAATGGACTTGGGCACCTTCAAATTTTATAATGAATCTGGATGTTAATTTTGAAAGTGCCCTAACTCCATTCGTGATAAGAAAACGCATATTATTCACTTAATAATTTCCACTATTTTAATAGAAACTATAAATTTAACACCCTTAGATACATTTAAGCAGTATGAGTCATTAGTATCCTAAACATATATTTTTAAATTCATTGAAACGCAAACCCTTAAATATCTCGATTTGAAGATAAATAGAGTTAGGCCACTTTCAAAATAAACGGCTAAAATATTGAAAAAAAAAATGGAAATATGAGATAAATTTTTTTTTTAATTTTTCTAAACTTGGTTATTTTTGTCACCTGATAATTGAGCTTATAATAATTTTCCTTTTAGTGAATTTTATTCTCGAAAATAGCTTTATGTAGGTATATGTAAATTCATATTTCTAAAAAGTGAATAATTATTTTTAAGCCAGGAGGAGAATATTTGTTTCTGGGTAGATAATTTTTATGAAAGTTTAAAAAAGAGACATTATTAAATATTTCTTTCAGTTCAATGTCTGATTGCAGTCCCATACATTCAATAACGAAAGTTTGATTAAATCTAATAAAAATCGTTCAAAATAAGCCAAAATTGGGATTATTTTTTTTGAAATCGCAATATATTTTGTTCCCATTCAAAATTGAAAATCTGCCTTTTATTCTTCAAAACCTTTTGGGGAGATTTTCTAATTTCTTCTTATTTTAGAAAAACAAAAAAAAATATCAGGTCAAAGTGTATCAGATATATCTATAGTAACATAAAAATCTCAGTGTTTTAAAGAAATATAAATTATAATTTTATGTCGAGTCGCATTAATAGCTGAACTGGGCCGCAGGTTGGACAGCCCTGGTCTAAACACTATTTGATAAAAATGAAATTCCCTATGGCTCAATTATATTGATAAAGAAATAATTCATTGTTTGGAGGTAAATAATGCAATTCTGAATTCTAGAAATTAATTTACAATTTCGCATTGGGAAAAATCAAATACTAATGTGCAATGTAATCGAATTTGTTTATTAATTCTAATTTTATTTTGAAAAATGAAATTCATCAAGATTTGATTATTGATAAATAATATTTATTGAAATTTGATTAGTAATTAAAAAAAATTTTTCTCGCTTACCCCTTGAGGGGTGAAATTTTTTTTAAATTGAAATTCAATATTCCCTCGCGACCATTTAATAACGCTAAATGATATCCAATCATAAATGCGGATTGTCCGTTGATCGTGGGCCGTTGCATTCGTCTTGTAAAATTTGTTTTATTTAATCTAATCCAAAGTCTGGCATTTGTCAGCCATTAAAAGTGAAAGCCTGTGCAAAAGGAAAGGGCTGAGTGCAGGCCAGGGAATTCTGCCTCCCTTTGGGCAGGGCTTAGGCGTGGGGGTGCGGCAAGGGGGCGCTTTTGCTACTTGTTATTTCACTCCCGTAAATCGCGCGTATTTCAAGATAATTTAATTAATTCGCGCGTAAATCTGGCGTGTAGTAATTAAACAAGACTGGCTCTTTTAAGAAACGATAGGCAACTCCAAAGTAAGCAGCCAGTTGGCTCCCAACTTTTCCTACCCCCACCGTACCCGCCGTCTACCCTCGATCCCAATTCCGATTTACATTCTGACCGTTCGTCACCATTGTACATTTTACAATTAACAGTCGACGAAAGTTCCCTGGCAATAAACTTATCGCGAAAGGACAGGGGAGGGGGAAGTTTTCTTGAGAAATACCAATTGGCTTAAATCGACTAAAAAGCTCCTTTGTCTAGAGACGTGGATTCATGAAAAATCGATCTTAATCTTTAAATTCGTCTTAAATACAATGCAACCTCAAATCGTAAACAGGTAAGAGATTTAAATAAAAACGTTAATGTTCATTGAATATAATTAAATATAAAAATAATCTCATTTGCTTTGAATAAAATTTGTCGTAATTCTTCAATCATCGAGATATAATAAGATTAATAAACGCTTAAAGTTGACTTGATTAAACCAGAAAGATTTAAATTAGTTTCTTTGGTAATACAGTAACCGCGTTTAAGACAATTCCGCGGATAACCAGCAAAATAGTCAAAAAAGAACACAAATCAACACAAGAATCCTTTTAAACACGATTAAAATACTTCACTATACCCTGTATGGTAGAGTAAAATGTTTATTCACAGTAGAAGCAGGTTTAAAAATTTATTATTTTACAAGTTAAACATATGTATGTGCGTACATAGTTAAATAGTTTTTAAAGTTTACTTTAGCAAAAAGACCAAGCATTAGCCGCAAAGCTGATAATCCGTCCTCGGATAAACAATAGTTTACTGTATATATGGTAAATAAGTATTTCAAAAGTTTAAATATCTTATCCTATATTAGATTTTACTTTTATGTTTTATGTCACTTTTTCTTATTCCTGTTTTGAAATGTCATTTTCAAAAAGGTCGCCCAAAGTTTGTTCTGGAACCAAACTATTTGTAAATATTTTCAAAACTATTTAATTAAATTTTGAGCTTTCTAGTTTCAACATTCCTCAAAAAGGGAGGTGGTCTTTCGTTGCCTTGACCAAACAAATTTAAAAAAATAACTGCACCGTTTACACAGCTATTATCTTTCGAACTCTTTATATTAAATGCAAAACTCAAGTTTTTGTAAATTAAAATCAACTAATATCTAAAGCGAATGCCTTTTAATCAAGCCAGCGCGTGTTCAAGCCCGACTTGCTGCAAATATTTGACCGGCTATAATCTGATTCTATCAGGGGGAAGCCAATGGCAAACCACCCCTGTGAATATTTTCGCCAGGAAAATTAGAATGAAGAGGATACTCTCCACAGTAATCGCCGAGGCTCGGAATCGAGTATGGCACTTAAAGAAAAAGAAAATCTAATCCTCCCTTAATCTCAACATGAAATTTCATTCTCAGTTTTTGAAGTAGAGACCACACGGATTTCAGAATAAATATATACAAAGAAAGAGATATATTTAACAACTCCATCTTTGGACTCAGTCGTTTTTCCTACTAAGTTCATAGTCAAAAATGAAATTCAATGCTTTTAACCTAATAGATAATGAGCTGATGATGCAGGAATCGAAGAGTTCAATTCAATAGCATTTTGACAAAGCCTCAACCACTCAGCCAAGGTACAATAAAAACAGCATTGCAGCACTCTGGAAATGTCCTTATACACATATACACTTAATCACTATCATACATCAGCATTTCTTATTACTAAATGAGATTATCCAATTCACAATGAACAAATATCGATGACCCCTGACTTTAAACACGACATGATACATGAAAGAAGTAGGTAGGTATTATACTTATAAACATTTTAAATTATTATTCCAGCGCCCCCCAATCGATCGCAGACCCCAAAGATCGAAAATAATTTTCTCATCACCCGGGGCGCGACCACAACGAGGCCGTGTAAAGACAATTAATTAGTGGATATAGGAGGTAAGCCTCTTATGACAAAGCATTGCAGTACATATGCAAAGATCCCGGGTTCGAGCCCCTACTGATCCTTTTGTCTGTAATAAAAATAATATTTTCTTCGTTCCCTAAATTTGAATTTTAAATTATGTTTTTACTTTTTTACAATCCTTCCTTCTACCACTAAGTAACATAAGTAAAAGCTAATTCAACTAATATAATTATAAAGAAACATATTTAATCAATAAAGTACTTGTATTTAAAGAAAAGTAGGAAGATCAGTTTTTTATTTTATTTTATTTTTACCCCTTAGCAGTATCTCACTCATTACAATGTTCAAATCTGTCACTAGTTCACATTCCAAGGAGTGGATTCCAAAAACTCTAATATCGTGTACACCTACTTCTACTTCCACTTTCATTTCCAAGTTGAAAGCAATAGATGAAGGGACATTATCTAATGAATTCCAAAATAATTCCACATAATTCCAAAGACGTGTACACCTAATTCCAATCGGGGTTCACCCCTCGTTTCAAACTAATAAATAGATGACCCGACTCTTATCGACTTGCTTGAATTTCCTGTACAATGAAAACCTAAGAAGCGTTTCCACACTTTCCTTATTTTATTTAGTAGGTTTTAATACGACATTTGTTCTAATGAAATAAGGTCACTAATTTTTCTAAAAGCTTGCTTTGCACGTTGCAGACGATTCGCCGACTCCCAACAACTCTTCGTGGTCAAATTAGAGAAGTGCCTAACTAATTCATTCGTCAACACTTTTATCAACATGACTTTTCTTCAGTTTGCCATTTTTCTCGATTCCTACAATATTCCGTTCTTCAAGACCATCAATTGTGCACCGATACCTATATGTCTTCACCCATTCCCTTCATCACTTCTTCTTTTCGGTAATCAAAACCTAAGTGTAGAAAAAATTATAGTAGAAATAGAGTAATAAAATGAGCTTTGTGTTGTGTAGAGAAGCGAACCCACTCCTCACTAGAAAAGTAAATAAACAATAAATCAAACTGAGCAATTAATTAGCGAATAGTTGACGTTTCATTTTACTATATATTGGATTCTATATAAATACTACTTTGAATTATTACCCTTCTTTTGCAAAATAAAAGGACAATAAGTTAAAATAAACAATTAAAAAAGGGGTGAATATTTCGAGTGAAGAAGGTACTTGAAAAGTGACTAATCTACAATCATTAATCATTCACCCACCGGTTAGTAGATCTTCCATTTGGCATTGAAGTAAATTTGTCTCCGATATTAATGTTCGGAGAAGCCACCACTTACACCGTATACATATATAAATGAGAGAAAGTTGAGAAGGTGAAGCTGCGCTTTCTCCCAAAGAATAACATCCAATATAATGAATGGAATGATGAATGAATTAATAATAAAGAGGATTTTACTCATATCGGAAAATTAATTACATGAAGAAAGATATACAAATTGCTTTTTCAATTTTTTAGTTTTATTACTGAACAAATTGAAATGGTTTTTTTTATATGAATTAATAATTGAACTGAGAAAATCTCTTTTTGTGAACGAATTCATATTTAAGATTTTTACAAATCTTAATCTGTCAATATCTTTTAAGCTCAAAAAAGCGATTTCTTTTGTTTGTCATTCCCTTTCTTGAAATAAACATTAATTCTAGAACATTTCGAATAGTAAAATTCGATTTATAGATTCTTATTTACCGAGCTACCTCATATGTAGAGACCAGATTTTTAGCGGTAAAAACTGCTAAAATATGCAGCTAAAAATACTGAAATATGCAAGTAATATGCAGAATAAGTTGAAATATGCAAATATATGCAGCAAAAGATGGCAATATAAATCTTTTTATGCAGTAAAAAAATTAAAATTGAAGACAAAAAGACTAAATATTTAAAGAAGTGTTCAGGAAGGAATACACATTAGCATTAGTGTCAGTACGCTTAGTATCATAGTACCTCCTTGATATCGAGTAATTATAATTTTTGCAAAGAAGTAATGAAAATAAAAAATGAGACTGAATATATAAATGGAGTTTATTGTGAAAAAAAGACCAGCAAAGCGTTCCACAGTGAATTTAAATGTAGCCTCAGTCAGAACAGAAGGCTACCGTAATTATATCAGAACAGCCACATTGCCTTCCATATCCCTGATTAAATACAATTCTAGCCGATTACTAGCAACACAATACTCCTATAAGTGGACCAGTGTTGCGTTACAATCGAATCATAATTTGTACGCGTCAGCTTATAGCACTGACACAATTTCAATAAACAATACCTACTTATTATTTTCATATTAACGACAAATTTTATGATTAGAGTACAAGTTTTAAATAATAAGCTGACATGTTCTGATGTGACCATACACTTGACTTTACCATACAACCTGGCCCCTATAATTTATTTATAATCATGTAGGGGGGGGGTTTAGTTTTTGCATTTTTATACTTCTGGGGTCCAGCTGATTATGTATACGAAATTTGGTTGAGTTTGATAAATGGCCAAGATTTTCATTTTTTGACTCTACACCCCCCCCCCCCCCCCCCCCATTTTGGGCGGTTAGTTTTTGAATTTTAAACTTCTGGGGTCCCAATGATTATGTATACAACATTTCGTTGAGTTTGGTAAATGGCCAAGATTTTCATTTTTGACCCTACACCACCCCTCTCCCCATTTGGGGCGGTTAGTTTTTGCATTTTTAGACTTCTGGAGGTCCACTGATTATGTATACAAAATTTCGTTGAGTTTGCTCAAACGGCCTAGATTTTTAACTTTTAACCCCCCTCCACCCTCCTTAATTTTGGGTCTATATGCACCTAAATCTAATCAGCTCTTAATCTCAATGGACCAACACTACATGAAATTTGGTTTCGATATTCACACTAGTTTTTGAGCTAGCTCTCCCACAAAAATTTGGTAACGCACAGACTACCTAACTAACAGACAACCAGACAACCAGACAGACTAACAGACATTTTGACAAAACAATTATTATCTCTAAAAATATAATTTTTTCGATGTTCACTTATTAGAGCTTTTTTGTAGACCGGAATGTCATGGTTTCGCTAAATTTTTTTAATCTAAATAGTTTAAGCCATTTTTGAGATATTTCGAAAAAAAGCAGGAAAAAAACCCACTTTTTTCATGCACGATTATAATACTTGACCATACCCTGTATGGTAAACTAAAAATTTGGCCATCTTTGTCTTCTTAGGCCACGAAGTGCTCCAAAAACCATCGGTCATATTCTAAAGAACTGAATTCATTCAAGTTTGTTTTCGCCGCTTTGCTCTTAGCTTAAATGTTTCTAATCAAAGGTACAATTTAAGAATTGAAATTGTATTAAAATCACACATAATTAATTATAATTATCTTTTGAACACGAATAAATAATAATTACAATATACTACGACGTTTCCATTGACTTATTCTGTAATCGTTCTCAAGTATGAGCACACCCACTCCGATTTTAGCTTAACAGTAGGTTCTTAAAACCCGAGGGGTGAGCCGCGATTGGAATTAGGTGTACACCGTCTTTGGAATTATTTGGAATTACTTTGGAATTCATTAGTATTATATTATATTAATCTATTGTCATCTATTGTCTTCTACTTGGAAATTAAAGTGGAAGTGGAAGTAGGTGTACACTATTTTAGGTCCCAGTTCACCCCTCGTTAAAACCTAAAATAAAAAGTTCGTGGTCATACTTGAGAACGATCACAGAATAAGTCTATGGAAACGTAGTAGTTTATTGTATTATTTATTCGTGTACAATAAATAATTATAATTAATTATGTGTGATTTTAATAAAATGTCAACTCTTAATAAAAATTTAGTAATGAAGTTGTTGAAGAAAAATTAATAAAATTAATCACAAAAATAAAAGCTTCAATAGCTTCTTTGCTGAAAACTACAATTTAATGATTAGTCGAGATATATTTTAACTCAGGCCATTTAGAGAGAAATTCCACAGCTTAGGCATTTATAATACTCTTTAAAAATAATTCAAGAAAAAATAATCCTAGAATAAAACATAAATAGGAATGTCATAGTAATAATATATAATTCTTCAGTTATTCCCTATTTCTCGTTTCAATATCACGAACATTATTTTGTCATGAGATAGAAGGCCAATCTCTAAAGTAAAGGCAAGGTAGATATATATTTTTAAAAGCATTTCGGACAAACTAGCAATTTATCTACAGTCTATGTTGTGACATATTTCGGCTGTCAAATCGCTTTCCCCCTAATCGTTTTTCAGGCTTACTATTTATTCTTTTCACATTTGACGGTTGCGATTATCACCCTTAAAAAAAAAAAAAAAAACTCTCCAACTGTAAAGTAACTTTCTAATAGGTAATATTTAAAATAAAATAAAATATATACCTTAATAATTCAGTGGTTCCCAAACTTTTCCGAGTCGCCTGGCCTTTTTTTAATTAAAATTTTTCCATGGCGTCCTATTATTATTAATTATTTTGGCCGCGCAGAAGGGGGCCTCCTCTTAAAACAGTATAGAATTATTTACAAAATTGGGTCTATAATTGGAGGTGGTTTACATCTCTCTCTCTACCCCTTCTTTATTTATAGTAGTAGCTAAGTAAAATTATGTCTAATTGTAAAAGTAAGAGATAAAAATAAATAATAAATAAATTTTTAGCTTCTCACTTTTTTTTTGTCTAGTTTGCCAATAATTAAATAAGATTTGAATTTTTAGTTAAATAACTCATAATTAATTATGGAAATAGTAAAATTATTATCTAAAAATATTTTTTTATGCAAAAAGTATAAGGTAAAAAATGAAATTCGACCTTATCTCTCCATCTCTTGCCCATCGTAGAAACATCTCCGTCCCCCTTTTGATTTTTTTATAGATACTATCACGAATTTATCTAACAAGATAAATTCAATAATTCTCCAAGTATACCAAACTTTTTCCTAGTTAAATTTAATTTAAATATCACAAATGCATTCGCCAATTCTTTTAACCCAGAGTCTAACTTGGAACTGCCTTCTGTCCGTTGGCTATGTACTGCAATCCTCCATGACCCGGCCCGAGGAAATTTAATTAGAAAAAATAAATTATTAATTTTATTAAAAACAGATTAAGAATCTATCGAGAAATTTCGACAAAAAAATCCCTTATTTCATTGAAAATATTTTTAAAACAATTAAAGATATAAAAAATTAAAAAAATAATAAATTCTCTGGAATGCAATTGGGGTAGAATGTCTAACTTTTGCATAGAAAGAAAAGGGTGCGAAATATAAGCTTGGGCGCTTTTATAATAATCCCAAATACAGGTCGAGACAAGCCCATATCCATTGGAGACATTAAAACAAGCTCCTATTGCTATATCAGAGGGGATTCATCCCCCCAGGAGTCGAACCTGAGAACTAACATGCTTTCCGGGCAGTCAGCTCACACTCTCGAGACAAAGGGTGTGAGCTGACTGCTGTTAGTTCTCAGGTTCGATTCCTGGGGGACTGAATCCCTTCTGATATCTCAATTTAATAATATTTCAACTAAAATTTTAGAATTTGTCCTGAAAATTAAATTTTTTTTCTCCATCAAAAAATATGTTTGGAAAATTTTGTGGAATCGGAAGGAAAGCTCTGAGTCTTTCGTCTTTTCACTTTTTTCTTTACATATTATATAATATTATCTACAATATATAAATCATCAATTTTACTTTGCAAAATAAATGTATATTCAAAGAGTGGAAAATATTGCTTAAGAAAAATGCTTCCCTTAAATCGATTTGCCATCAGAAAATGTAAGCAAGCAGTGAATATGCTTTTCATATAAAAGGATAATTTGAAAAGGATGAAAAAGTGAGGCCATCTCATCATGCAAAGTGACTCGCTCAACCCTTTGGCTAATTCAATGAAGGATCCGTAACAAAGTGGTTTGACGAATGACAAACACACGACAAGCGGAAGAAAAGCAAAAGAGAAGTATTAGAAAAAAACAAAAATAGAAAATATAGAATGAGATAGAAATGATCTGCGCAAAAGAAAAATGGCCCTTTTGTCATTAAGCATGAACTTTCTAAAATACACTGACATCGGTTAAAAAAACAATTCTCATTTTCAAAACAAGAGCGGATTTAAAAATAAGTTGAACTTGACAAATCTGAGAACTTGATTTCGACACTAAGAAATAAAAAATGGTAAAATATATTACATGTAGTTTAAAAATCTCAACCAAAACATTCTGTGAAAAACAAGCCAAATTCGAAAAAGTAGTGAAATCTAATGAGTAGCCAAGTTAAATTCTCCAAGAATAATTAAGTCGAGAGATCTACTATTTTCTCAACTTAATTATCCTTGGCGAATTTAACTTGGCTACTCACTAGATTTCACTACTTTTTCGAACTTGGCCGGTTTTTCACATAATGTTTTGGTTGAGATTTCTTTTCTTTTTGTAAGCTATGAGGAAGCCAGTTGGTCCAAAGGGCTAGAATTTTCATTTTTGACCCCCCTCCATTTTGGGTGGTTAGTTTTTGCATTTCTACACTTCTGGGGGCCCACAGAATATGTATACAAAATTTGGTTGAGTTTGGTCCAACGAGCTAGAATTTCCATTTTCGACTCTCCCCCCATTTTGAAGGGGTTGAAAGATAGAAAGTTTTGATTTTTGGAATTTTTCCTTTGTTTGTGTCCCAAACCCAAAGATTTTTTCTCAATCTTTTTAAAAATTAAATCAGATTGGGGGGGGGGGGGGGCTGAGTCCCTTCCAACCTTCTTGACCAAGGGGCAGATGCAAAATAAGTAGATGATTAAAGAAGAAATAAGATTTATTATCTAGATATGCATTTTGAAGCTAATTTTTTTAAAATATTGAAAATTTCCCCTTCCTAGCTCCTCCTCTTCAGCTGCGATTATAAGGAGAGGGAACATTAAAAATAATCAGTTCGCGAGTGACTCGCGTAGAGTATGGAGTGAGAATTTGCCAACCGAGTCATTTGACTTGTGACTCTCCCAGGCAACTTCATAAGAAATTCTATAAGACTATAGGTATAGAAATAAAACTACCGTATTTAACTATTTCTCATTATATATTAATTAAGATCAAAACATAACATTCTTTTACAACGTTTTGAATCTAATTAAGTGACTTTTTCATTAAAAATCATTTAAATCATTTTGGTCAAGCTAATAAAAAAATCACAAAATTATAAATTAATATTTTTTATAACATTTTGAATCAAATTAAGTGACTTTTTCATTGAAAACCGTTAACGCGTTTAGGCCCTGTTAATCCAAAAATCATTATTTTTTAAATTAAGGATATGGTCTGTCGCTTTAAGGGGCAAGAGATTTTGAAGAAGACTTCTTTTAAGCTGGGTCCATCAATATTGGAATATGGAATCAATATTGGAATAAATTTAATATTTTAAAAAATGTTATATTAGCTGACATGGGCTCTAATTTTTAAATTATAAATAGCAAAGGTTCTTAGCAAAGGACTTTATGGTTGCAAACCACTCTAGTGATTTGGAATCTGTCTGCGGGCCACAAAACAAAAAATAAAAAATAGGTTGAAAAAATGGTTCTTTTCTAACTTGTAAGCTAATTTTTCTGGATTTTGATAATAAAAATTGGTGTTTTGTGTTGTAATTCAGTTATATTAGATTTTTAGGAGATTTTATTAAAAAACTTAAGTTTTATTAAAATTTTTATTTATGGCTTGTTGAAAACCACTAAAAATAGTCATGAGTTTTTACTGTTTTTTTTTCCTTTTCAAACGAGAGTCTTTTGTAAGATTTTTTTGTGTGTCTATGGGAGAATTAAGTTATCCTTGTTATGAAGTTTTATTTTTATTTATCTGAAAATACTAATGAAGATATGATAGAAGTATATGTTCAACTAGTGGAAATAATGGCTTTTTTTATTAATGAGTAGTCAATGTTTGCTTGTGTTTTGACTCAAGTATTTTATATGAGTGTTTCATTAGGCCTTTATATTGCTTCTTTTAAGTAAAATATTCATTTTCTTTCTCTCCGGATGTTTTACACATCCTAATAGTTTATTCGGATGCAATTTGAGATGCCTCTCTTCCCGTTAACACTCTCACAAACGTTTCTATTTAGCCAGAATCCCATTTGTTGGCGAGTCTATTCGCTTTAGTTCGGCCAATGTCCGCTCGCACATTCCTCTGGGAGATACTGCGAATAGCTGGCCTTTGGACCCTGCCAAGTCACGTGTCTGATGGTCCCTTTGTCAAAATATTTCTCCCTGGATAGGCTTTATCGCTGCTGGCTTTTATTATATATCCATCAAAGGGACATTTCGGATATTTCCATATGGGATTTTCTCTTTTTGAACTGATATCCCAGGCAACTTTGCTTTTCCTCTCTGAATAAACAATTCCACGGTGATTAATTGATACCTTTTATCTATCAAATTTATTCAAATTAATATGCTTAAAATAAACAATTTTTAAAATCATTTATCAGCTTCATATTTAACTTCCTTTATATAGTCCAGTACACGTAAATTTGTCATTTATAATTTTTTTTTTTGTTAATATTTTGAATCTTGATGAGACTACGGCGTTGTTTAAACGTCATCATATATTAAAATAATATATCTTAAATAATCAAATGCAAATTAATTAAATATTTAATTAGCATTATCTTAATGAATAATAAAAATATGAAATAATATATTAATCATTTTCATGAAGCTATATTTTTCACAAGAATTAAAATTTGTGAAAATCTGTGTTTAATGTATTATAAAAGATATAATTTTTAATATTTTATCTATATCAATATTTTTTACTTTATTTTTGCTTAAAATAAGTTTGATTTATATTAATGTGCAAATAGCTAGATTCACAATGATTTGGTTTGAATCGATAATAGCTATTGTGAGCGCAAGTATAACGTCCATATTCAATAGTACTACCTTTCATATAACTTCACTCCAAGTAATTCTGAAACTATTGGTAAATGGTAAATACGGTGTTGCCGCCATGTGGTAGAAATTGAAACTAACACAAATGAGTCGCCGTCACAAATTTCATATGCATAATAAAATATTATTATTTAATAAATAGGTTTGGTTTTGGTTTATATGTCATTTAAACACTGATCAATCAGCTGTCAGAAGACCCAATTGAAAGAGTTTAAGCTTTGACCACCAGTTGGCGTATCTGCAATTTCCAGTTACCAATACTAGCTTAAATTAGAAAAATTTATAGGTTTTATATTATTAAATTAGGGATTTGCTATTTCTGTATATACGAAATAGATGCGAATTAATGTGAAATTTACCACAATTAGCGATTAAATCCACACTAACTTTGAATTATTGGAAAGCTGATGTAAAATATAATTTTTTAAAGGCGTATAAAGAGATGAACTCGTTGATGGATACAATCATTTTCACAAACTTCTAACAGACAGATTCTTGAAGCAACAAAATGATGTTACCAAAACTTCGCAAACGCAGCTATTCAAAACTTTAATAGTCTCGTAAATTGCGCGGATTAAGTTATTGTTGCATATATATCGATCGCTATTTTTAATTTTAAGTTGATTCATTCATATCTTAGGCAATGGATACCACTAATAATCCAAATGCAATATAGAATGGCTATTCCTCAAGTATTAAATGAGAATTGCTGGCTCAAAGAAGAGAATATTGAGACTACTATGGTGTTTTTTTTTTTTGGCTTTTCGGCCTATCTAACCATAAGCCATTTTACGATACTATATATTTTTTAAATTTGTCCCTATCCCGGGGGTCAGATTTTAGCCGAATGCCTCGAGTCGGATTCGAACCCGGGTCCACTTGGTTAGGTTAGCAGGATGATGCGCTACCGACTAGCCTATCTGACCCCCCCCACACCTGTTAATTAAAAACCACTATGGTGTTTGATTTCAATAAATTTTTTATTAAATATTATTACAGTAGCTTCTTATTTATTTTTTGAGAATAAATGCAACATTTTTATTTTTTCGAAATTCTCATTTTTTAATTGCAAAAATTCGTACCTCTAATTATTAAAATGTTTTATATTTTGAGAATAAATTTTTATCAACTATGGTGTTAGATTTCAATAAATTTTTTATTGATATTATTACAGTAGCTTCTTATTTATTTTTTGAGAATAAATGCAACATTTTTATTTTTTCGAAATTCTCATTTTTTAATTGCAAAAACTCGTACCTCTAATTATTATATAAATAAACAAAAAGCTAATTAAAAGTTCCTAAAGGAGTAAATTTTAAGCTATTTAATAAATACATAATCGCAAAACTAAATCAAAACATACGGGTTTTATAAAGTAATTGTTATATTTCAGAGGCTATTAATTTTAAGCCCAGCACTCAAAGTCCAACAGCTTCACAGTTTCTCTAACCAAATTTTTGGATTTTCTCTTTTTTTATAAAATCTAACTTGCACTTTTTTGCATTCTCCTAATTAAACAGCAACGACTTTAGGATGTTTAAAGCAATCATTCTGATATATTAAGTAACATATCGTACAACATCCTTTCGTTGCCACATAGCATTGAAATCGTGCAAAAGAAATCGCCAAATCCGTCATTTATTCCTATGACTTCTAAAGACTAAAACTCCTGATTTCATCTTTCCAGAGTCCTATAATCTTAAACTCTGCCCCTGCAAATGCCTTCGATACCAAACTATTTCCTAATATTTTTGATTCTTCTTTCTTTGATGAGGGTGTCGATCGTTACTTATAGGTGTTACACCTATTTGGTGCAACACATATGTCTTTTATCATAAAAAAAAATATTGTATTATAGAGAAACTAGAGAAAATGCTCGGATCTTGCTTGCATCACACTATAACGTCTGTACAAACTGAAGAAGCATAGACCAAAATATTTTAAGTACCTAAATTATTAATAATTTTCAATTCTGTAATATTTATTCAATAAAAAAAATAATAATAATTAAATAAATAATAAAAAAATATACATTTTTCATTTTTATAAAGCATATTTTTTCCACTCTATTATCCATACCGAATGTACTTCAGTGGGTCATTAATCATCCTCGATAAGAGTTTTAGATATTCATTATTTTTATTGATTGAGTAGTTTTTATTTGTTTTGAACAGTTTCAAGAGTCGTTTTATCGTTGGCTAGAATTTTAACTCTAATTTGTGACTTTGGGTTATTCATTTAATTTTTTATATAATATGATCTTTCAGTCAGCTTGGCTCTTTTCGACTATAGTTAACTAACTAAACATACTATTTTTACAAAAGTAATGTATGAAAATATAATTGTTGAAATTTTTTTGAACAAAACTTTTGCAATATTAAATATATTTTATTAGGTTCAAGCCCGAGACGGTGCAATTCGACTTTAATCTGATTAACTCCCCTACATAATTGAGAAAAATTAATTAATAAACTATCGTAAAATGCCTAATGGTTAATGCCGAGAAATCCAAAATATATTATTTATAGTTTGTGGGCTTTTATTAATTAATTAATTTAATTAATTTAATTTCTCATTAAAAGCACCCACGCTTTTATTTTTAGTAATAGTTCAGCTACTGAAGTTAAATTAATGTTCTACTTTAGTGAATTTTTACGTAAAAGCGTATTTTTAAACATTTTTTGAAAAATATTTAAAAACATATTAATTATATTTTAAAGAGTGGTGCAAACATTTTGTCCTGGGGGGGGGACTAATACACACACACAGACATATATATATATATATATACATATATATCAGTGGCGGTGGGTGACTTTTCAGCCAGGGGATGCTGTCCAAAAAAGTTGATACCCTACATTGTTTGGAATTTTATTCTATTTTTTTTTTTGCAAATTTCATCAAATACGTCATCATTTTCGTTATTTTTCAAATTTTACATTAGATTTTCTTCGCCCCAAACGAATACTGCTTTGTGTGAGTGAGAGTAGGAGTCAGAAATTAATTCTTGTGACTAAAACTCTCACAGTCCCTGAATTGGAAATCGACCATCTTCCACAATGAATCAGCCTGTCCTATAAGAAAATCTTAAATTTCTCCTAATTCTATTGCTATAAGCAAACTATGACTTGTCTAAGCACTCTTAGTTATTTCCGATCTTATATATTGAGAGGTCTTAGAAATGGATTAGTCCAGAAATTCTCGAATCATCTTTATCAATAGTTCCTCAGCAAGAACAATTTTTATTCGACTAAAATTCGTCTGAACTTGTCTTTGACCTGCTTGAACGGGAAGATATACCAGGCAGGACTTCAAACCTTCTTTTCTAAAAAATCATTTAATTTAATTGCCCCTTGAAACTATGCAACAATTTTATTTCACTTCGAGAACCAATATATTATACTTTTCAAAACAAAGATTGTCTTTTATAGAAATATGTTAAATAACAGATAATATAATAATTTGAAAACTTAAAGATCTTCCTGAAATTTTTTAAGTCAACTTTATATATTTATAAAAATACTCTAAATGTTTGACATTTTAGGGATGCGCCCCATCCACAGCATCCATGGACCGCATGCCACAGATAAATTTTCGTAAAATGTCAAAAATAATTATTTGACAATTTCAAAGTTAAATAATTTAATTTAATATTATATTTCAAATTCTTGTCTTTAAATTATTAAACTTCGAAATTCTCAAAACTTTTTTTTGGCATTTTACGAAAATGTTGCCATTTTTTTGTCTTAATTTATAGTCAAAATATTGATTACAATTTTTATATTTTTTCATTTTTACTTTTCATTTGATTTTTTTTCTTGTCGTGGGGAGGGGGGCTTCAGCCCCTTTAGACCACCTCCCCCCCCCCTTTGGTTGCGCCATGGCTATAGATTGTGTATATAATAGATATTAATAAATACCTAAGTGTAAACGAGCAAAACTACGAAGTAGTTTTTCAAAATGATAGAATTGATATGATTGTTCTTTCTCTCTACCTAACAAAATACACATTTTTTGTAGTCCTCCATCTCCATATATTATTCCTTCCCCTGGCTTAATGTAAAGTCGAGCTGGCTCTTGACATAGGCAGTGATCTCGTCTCTCGAGTGTGCCATTCACTTCGCAACCAATCCAAGGTGAACTTTTATGCTACCCTACCATTAGTATCTTGCTAGTTGACGATATCACTCCCACTTCAATTCCCTACCAATTCCCTACTTGGCGGAAACTCCCCAGTCCTCTAAATAATTAATTAAGTGCAAATTGAACGTGAAGCTCATACTATGTATTCATGGTGTGCTCAACTATACGCATAAAATAAACACATTGAAAATATTAACACTTGAAAATTGGATAAGCAAAAATACTATCTTAAGTTCTGAGATAATAATATTTTTAGTAATGTAAGAAATGCAAAAAGGTGTGATATAATAAATTATTATTATTAAATCGGACATTCAACTGTTCATTAGCTCTTGTATGATTTGCTCCCCTCTATTCTAATTCTAATCTAGTGCTAACTAGTGGCTACTCAGCATTAACAATTTTTCTCACAGTTTCAAAAAATTAGATCCAAATATAATGTCTCGAATTCATCTTATTTCTCTCAGAATCCCTAATATATATAATCCAAAGATTTTTCTAGATGGTGGTGGTTTTTAGGTGATGGTGTGCTTCCTACGACATCACTAGTAAATTTATACGATACACATGAAATCCATGACCTCATTATCCAAGAAAGTCATTTAAGCAGTCTATTTGGAAAGATTTGTATAAAACTCACATTATTATTTTTGAATGATATCATTCAATTATAAAGTTCAAAAAGTTTACTTCTATTCAAATTGCATGGCACTCTAGTTAAATATATATTGCCCCTCCACAAACACTTTACAGGCCAGGACAAAGGTATCAATTTTCCCTAAGAGATTGATGTAAGAAGGGTCGCACCGAGAAGATACAGCACCTATAAGTCTTGAGAAACCCTTGCATTATCGACGAGAAATAGTGATCAAGAAAAGTGTTTAAGTCGAAGGTGTATATACATCATTACATCATTAGATGTTTTGAAAAACTAAATATTAAAACCATTTAGAAAAAAGATATGCAGAGATAGAGTTCTATTTCTCATTGAAACTTTCAAAGTAGTTGTGCACTTCTCCCATTTGGCTATGAATGTGGGGGAGTCAGTTTATTACAAGCTACTCGCAATTCAAACTTTTGAGGAAACTAATGATTTTATCACATTAGAACACATGCTATGTATATCTAACTATATATAAAATTGTAACAGCACAGAAGCGCTTCAATAATGGACAAGTGAGTCTAGGGAGTTAGTAAGAATCAGTTAATTTTAAACTCAGATAGCTTGTTTTTAAATTGCATCTCGGGTTGAAAGAGAATACTTGTCCCTCTGCATATATAGGGGCCATATTAAATACAGGGGCGGATTCCGCCCTTATAAAGACTGAGGATTCGCGGGAGCGTAAAAAACGGCTAAAACTGAGGAAGAGAGCTAAGCCTATTAGTGATAGATTTCTGAACCAGAAGAATAGTCATCTAAATGTAGTGATTAAGTGTATCCAATTATAGCCCCTATAACAATCCTGTGAATATTTTGATTTCCTCATGTTATCAAACCAATATAAATCAAGATAAATCAAGTTCTAATTGGACTAGATTAAAAATTATAGATAAAAGTTCTTTTTAAATCAATAAAACTAAACATTTTGATTTCAAGTATTGCTCTGCTGCAAATACACAGTGAAAAAAATAAAGTAAAAACTTTTTCGAAGATTAAACCAAATGTATTTAAAAAAGCTGTCCCTTTCTTTAGGAAACCAAAAAAATAAAACTATTTCTAAAAGTTGCCCATGTTTTGATCATTTAACTCAAATATATATCGAATATCATTGTTCCTCACTATGAGATTGACTGACTTAACTCTTTTTTCTATTTTATTTTCTCATGTGTGTGTTTCACTGTATCTTCGATCGAATTTTTTCTGCTTGTCTAAGTTTGTTCGGAAAAAAGCCAAAGAAAAACCAGAAGTTTCTTAAAAGAGATTACACAAGGAGTTAAGTGTGGGGATGGGCGAAAACCGAGGAGTGAGGGCCCATTTAGAAGGGGCAAAGGACAGCTTCCAAAGCTACTTAAAAAAAGCTCCTAAGTAGATGGAAGGGGTCGGAAGTGACACTTATTAAAACGCGGGCGCCTTCATTAATCAGCACCAAAACGACTGACAGCTCGCGGCCAACGGGAACCACAAATAAAAGGCTAAAAACTAAAAAGAAAATGCAACTACCGAAGTCAATTTCAGATTCTAGAGAAAGAGAAAGGGAATAAGAAAAAAGTTTTATTATTATTATTTGAATTCTTACTACCAAATTAGTGATACTGTAGGAATCTCTCCAATCAGTAACATTTGTCACTTGTCAGAATATAATTTTACACTGTTTGTTTCCTAATATGTTAGACCTGATTCTGGATATATTAGACAAGCTAATTCCAAAAATAGTACCTACTATAGTTTATTTATCTTCATCAACTTTAATTTTTGAGATAAATTTGGTCCAGAAAAGTGTTTTTTGACTATTTAAGGCTTTGTGATTTAGATGAGCAAATTTTTTTTTTTGATTATTTATACAAATCTATTTATTTATTCAATATATTTATTACTACTGCGGCTTTAGCTAGCAAGCTTATACTGATTCTTGAACAAGTTTTTATTTTTTCTTCAAATTTTTAATTTAATTTACTTTAAAAGACTATATAAGAAGATCCCAAAGTGGCCATTTTTAGGCGATAGGTATTTGCACCTGTCGGCGTTCAAAAGTGCCTTAACTTTAAAAATATGAAAAAATTCCACAAATTCAGTCATTCTCTCCATATTACTGACAAATAAGAACCAATTTGATATGGTATATAAAGTACGTATAGCTCCCGCAAAATATTTCGGGCCCGGGGCCCAAAATCTTAAGCGGGCTCCTTATTGTGGATTAACTATGTGTTTTTAATGAAGTGGATAAATTAAACAAAATCCCGAGCCGTGTTCGGGTCCCTGCGGGTTCAGGTCCTTCGGTATTCGAATCCGACTTGCACTTAGCCGGCTTATTTAATACCACCTGCGAAACCCGCCTTCGGCGGGTATCTTGCTTTCGCGAAGTCTATGTCCCCTGGACACCATGTCCCCATCACACCCGGCACACCACTGGTATAATACATTAATCACCAGCCCCAGCTTTCTAGCTAGTATTTTTGTTTGAAAATTTTAGATTTTAAATTATTTTTAAATTCCCCCGTATTTATTTAACGCCAATGTACGACCAGGAGATCACGCACTCGTCGTCGCAGAAACCAATTATTATAATAGATTATTTTGAAATATTTATTTAATTTAACAGAATGTTTTCTACATTTGATTCAATCGCGAATGTAACGTAGGGAATTTTTGTCAAATATTGAGTGAAAATAATATTTGAACTTATATATTTCTAACTTGAAATAATGATATTAAATAAATTATAATTTCTTCTCATTAATATATCAAAGAACAATTGATACGTCAACGAGAATCATTTTGACCGCGCTGATTTGAAAAAGATATTTTTATCTCGCGAGACTACTGCGGATTACGCTATTGGAGTCTGCGGAGTATTAAGTAAGTCTGGACCAAGAGAGAAAAAGATGTGATCCACTTAGCTACAATCCAACGTCATTTCGCGTATAGCCTGCTAGACATTCGGATGGATCACCAAGTGAATTTGAAATCTCAGATGTTATATAAAAAAAAAAAAAAAATTATAATTTATTTATTTAATTTGTTTCTAATACGGGGTAAGTAAAAGTCGTACGGGTGCATTAAACACGCCAGGAAATTTTGAATTTCAAATTGAAGTTTTTACAAAATATTTTTCCATTAGTCCCATATCTGTTCAGAAAAACCAATTAGGCATTTGTATTTTTCCGGAAATTTTTTTTTGCGATTGGTTTAATCTAAAAAAATGATTTCTCTTGATTATTTCTTTAACTCGAGTTGTAATTTCCGGATTATTTTCCAGGTCGCTGTGTGACTCCACTGGGCATGGAGTCGAAGGCGATTCCCGACTCGGCCATCTCCGCCAGTTCAGCCTACGACTCGAGCATCGTGGGGCCCCAGCATGGCAGGTAGGCCCACCCTCGCCCCTCCATCTCTACGACAACCCCCGAGTCCGCCCTCTAGCTATAGTACACCCCTTGGAGTTTCCAGGAGACGCAAGCAAGCACTTGTTGCCTCGATTGACGGCCACTCAGAGATTACTTCTCTCTTGGGATTATCTATTTGCATTCAAGATAGCGAAATCTTGGAATATTTACTCTGACAACAAAAATCTCCTTAAAACATTTTTTCCTTTTTTTTATTCAAAACAAATTAATTTTTAAACCTTTATTATTACAAATATTTTTTTTAGAGAGGGGCTGGTAGAAATCAATGGATAATTCATGAAAGTAAGCCCAATGATAATCTAAATTAATAAAATAGTGTGTTTGGTAGATACGGCCTTGAAACTTGACTTAGTTACATATAGAAGGCAGTGGTTGATGAAGTTTGGCACATTTTTTAAAAAGCTCGAAACGAGACGCTCCTAGGTGACGCCGGGCCAAAGGTCCGGTCGACAACTAGTCTTCTCCTTCTTCTTCCTTTTATGTAGGTAGGGGACCTGTATTTTCCAGGGCGTTACTCCATCTTTTCATTTGACGACCTCGGCTTCTTCTTCCAATTGGTACATTGTCTCTCGCCTTTCTGACAATTCTGTCTTCATTCATTCTTGAGATGTGCGCATTCCACTCTATTCTTCTCCTCTGAACCCAGTCGCCGATGTTTTGGATTTCGCATTTCTCCCAGATATCTCGATTTCTGATTTTGTCCAACCTAGTTTTATTTATTATTCTTCTAAAGGTCTTTATTTCAGTAATTTCCAATATTTGCCTGGTCTTGGCAGTGTCAGATTTTGTTTCAGCTGCATAGGTCAATATTGGTCGTACTACGCTGTTGTATATATATACGCACCTTGGGTTCTATTCTTAAAAATTTGTTGTACCACACGTTATCATTAAGACATTCCGATATTCTGGATGCCTTAATTGCCTGTTGTCCAACTTCTAAAGTGAGATTTTTTCACTTGTTATTTGAATTGCGCTTGTAGTCAGCTAGTAAAAAATAAAATTTCGAATAAAATAATTCATTGGAACGTCTCACTTTCACCCTCTTAAAAACCAACATTTCTGAGGATTTTCCCTCCTTCAAGGTTTAAATAGGACAACGAAGGAAAAATACAAGAAACTTATTTCTTCTCTCCTTACTAGAAAAAATATATATTCTATTGATAATTATGACAAGAAATCATAATATTCGAACACTGTAGTTGGAGAGAAGGATGATAAGTTTCTTGAATGTTTCCTTCGTTGACTTTATTAAATCCTGAAGAAGAAGGGAAGATTCTCCCGAACGGCTGTTTTTCCAATAAATTCTCCATTTTCATTTTATTTTTTCAAGAATAATGCTAAATTACAGTTTTTTGTAGATTTGTTACTTTGTTGTGAAAAAAGAAGACTATTTAATCAGAGTTAACAAATCTAGGTCGGCAGTTAAAATGAAAATCACGCGTTTTAATTGAAAATATCATTTTCTCAATTAACTAATTATTATTCTTGAAATTTCGAGTGTTGCTAGTTACGAATAAAATAATAATTATGTAAATTATTTTTTATTCATTAGACAGTTATATTTGTATTAGTTTCATCTAGTAGTATGTCGTATTAGTTTCTGGAAATTGTTAATATACAAATCTTATTTTTCATCCCTTTTCATAGATATAACTTTCCAACAATGTAAAAAACTCTTAGTTTTGAAGGTTTGTTCTTCATCATCCCTCTTTTTAACCGAATTCTAAAAAAGAGGAGGTTCTCAATTCGACTGAATTTTTTTTTTTTTGTCTATGTTACCTCATGTCTTCGCCAATTATGAACGGATTTTGATGATTTTTTTTTGCATTGGGTTCAGTCTAGTTTCCAATTGGTCCCGTTTTTTTTTCATTGGTATCGGACTTTTATTGATATGTTTGTTCAGGCATAACTTCTTTGTTTATGAACCGATTTTAATGATTCTTTTTTTATTAGAAAGAGTGTACTTTACGGGTGATACCATATTAATTTGGTCAAGTTCTGAAGATATAAGCAATGACGAAATAACGTAAATCTCTAATTCTTATGACCAAATAATCAAAATTATAATAAATAAAATCTTTTGTAAAAAAATCTTAAAACATTCATTTAAAACCCGCAAACGCTTCGAGAGAATTTATAAATTTATGAATTGAATTTTATTATCATTTTCTGATTCATTTGCCCGACGCTTTCTCTTACGAAATGCATTCAAGGTATTATATTAAGTCAGTATTAATAAGATCATTAAAAAGAGAAAAATAAAAATAATTTTTATAAAAATAAAATAAAACCGACTTCAAAAAATTAAATGCAACAAATAAAATAATAATAACTTAAAAATCAAATAAAATACACTAAAAGGTATAAAATAATTATCTTATTTAGTTACAACTAAACGACGAAATATTAACATGAAATCATTTTTTGAAGTCGGTGCCAAACATATACATTTTATAAATCGCACTCGACGGATCTTACTTAGTACGTTTGGCGGGTACGCTCGCTTATAGGTATAGTTTGTTTGGCACCGACTTCAAAAAGTGATTTCATGTTAATCTTTCGTCTTTTAGTTGTAACTAAATAAGATAATTATTTTATATCTTTTAGTGTATTTTATTTGATTTTTAAGTTATTATTATTTTATTTGTTGCGTTTAATTTTTTTGAAGCCGGTTTTATTTTTTTTTTTTTTATAAAAATTATTTTTAATTACACATATTTTAGGTACCTATTGTATTTTGTTCATGGTTTCAAGCTCAAACACTCGTTTGGATATAGGTAAATTTGTTTTCTTATTATAGTAAGCTAGACACTTTACAAAATGCCATAATAAATCTTTTCAATTTAATAAATATGAGTGACTCCGTTTTTAATCCGATATTTGATTTTCACTTTATTTAATATCGGTAGAAATCTATTTCAAATTTAAGCAATTGGGTAGAGTACATTTGATGTTTTTTTTCAATATTGACCTTATCGAGGAGATTTTTCAATTCCCTTGTGAATAATTTAACTAAGGATAAAAAAAATCAAAATGCAATAGAACTTAAGTGCCATTATCCGAATGTGCAACTTATAGGAATTGAATTGTGACATGTTTTCCTCTATTTCCTTTTACCCTCTTTTTCTTTTTTTTCGTTTTTTTCGGTTTGCTTTCGGAAATGCGAATTTAGGTCAGAGGTCAGAGAGGGTGAAGAGGATTTCCCTTTTGGCTGCTGGCAGACGATATCTATCGTCGCCTGGGGGATCAAATAGGGATTCCCCTTGCACATATTATCTTGTTCCCTGATGCAAAAGGGTTTCGGACTAAGGGCCGAAAGGCCTTACGTAAGCAGGCAACGGTGCAAGATAATTAAGTAAACAAACATTGTAAACGTATGCTAAAGACAGTAGCATGTTTGCTTTAATACAAACAAAGGACCAGTATAGCATAGCATCTGACTCGATGTGAGCAATCTCTTTTGATTTCAAAGCAGATTCAGAGAAGGAATGTTTTTAATTATTGGATCGACAAACTTATAATTAATTATTAACATAAATTCAGCCATGGTTGCACTTTATTAATAAACCACATCGTTAATTTCAAAGAATTCAGATTAGAAACAAGCGATATCTCCCCTAATTATATTTCGATACTGTTTGAAGTAAATTAAGAAAATAAAGCGAAATGTGTACTATTTTTTTAAAGAATTAAAAAAAATAAAATTCCTGCCCGGTCTTTCATTTTCTTTAAAAACCCGTTAACGTTTCGAGATAATTTCTCTATTTATGAATTGAATTTTATTATCACTCCTGATTAATTCTCCCGAGTCTTTAAAATCTTTAAATGTCTCTATCTCCGTAAATAATGGTCTGAGAGCTTTAAAACAATCGAATATATAAGATTTTTCAAAAATTTCTGAAATTTTTGTCTTAAATTCTTTAAACGTTTCTATCTTCATAAATAATGGTCTGAGAGCCTTTAAAACAATCAAATTTATAAGATTTTTTTAAAAATTTCTGAAATTTTTGTCTTTCAAATCTTTAAACGTCTCTATCTCCATAAATAATGGTCTGAGAGCCTAAACAATCGAATTTATAAGATTTTTCAAAAAATTTCTGAAATTTTTGTCTTAAAATCTTTTAAAACTTTCTATCTCCATAAATAATGGTCTGAGAGCCTTAAAAACAATCGAATTTATAAGATTTTTAAAATTTCTGAAATGTTTGTCTTAAAAAATCTTTAAACGTCTCTATCTCCATAAATAATGGTCTGAGCAGAGCTTTTAAAACAATCAAATTTATAAGAGTTTTTAAAATTTCTTAAATTTTTTCTTTAAAATTTTTCAACTTCTCTATCTCCGTAAATAATAGTCTGAGACCCTTAAACCTTCAAATTAATAAGATTTTTAAAAAATTTCTGAAATATTTTTGTCTTTAAAATCTTTAAACGTCTCTATCTTCGTAAATAATGGTGTGAGAGCCTTATAAAATGTATAGGTATATTTTTGTATTTTCTAATTTATAATAAACTACATTCTTTTTCTTCTTTATGGGCCTTATTTCATTCGCGGACTTTAGTCATTTTTAATAAAAGATAATCTCTTCAGAACACTACGTTTCAATTTTATGACTCAAAATTTATTTTAAACATATGTAAACATTATTAAAAATTACCTGCACATATACCTATATAAATATCACATAATGATAATTATATAGTATAAGTAACTACTATCAATAAAAACATTTTTTTTCTTAATAATTAAATCTATCAAAAACATAAAAACACCAAAAAAACTTGATCATTAGTTTAAAGATACTTTTTATGGCTCCTCTGATCACGTGATTGTCCTAAAATCACAATCATTGTGACATCTATTCAAGATAAATTTTACCATACATTGACAACTCATTGTGACACTCGGCAAAGGTGAATAACAAACAAATTTTTATGAGAAGAAGTGCTTTTGTTTACCATTAGAGACCGACTGGATGCTGATTTTTGCTAATAAAGAATAACGAAAACTTTATCGGAAAACCTCTCAGTCTATTTCTTGGCTTGAAAACGACTCTAAAATAAGGTGTATAAACATTGTATATTCTCATGAGATTGTCTTTAAATATGTATAATCTAAATCAAATTCAAAACTTCTCTTTTGATAACATAATCATAGTCAAAAATCATAGTTTTCTAAAACAGATCTAGACGTCTCGAACTTTCAATAAAAAAATTAGCAACGAAGTTTGAAAAAAAACAATTGAATTACAACAATAATATCCAATGCGTCAAACATGTAGAAAAAACATAAACATATGAACAGAAAACTTTCAATCATAAAATAATAATTTGATTTTATATATCATTTTTTTAGAATAAATCTTAATAAAAATTTTATTTAATGCGTGACAATATAAGCACAATAGTTTCTGAAATATGTTCATATAATAAAATGTAATATTAAGTGTGAAATGTATTAATTTAAATGAATAAAGTCTTTTATACTATTCTATGATCTAATTATATCCTTTTGGTCTTTGCCTAATGGTTCATTCCCGAATGTTCAATAAAGTTTCATAGACCTCTGATGACTCGTAATAACAATAATTAATAATAAATTCACAGAATGCTAAAAGTTCGATAAAATAAAGAGCAGCTATACTAATGTGATATTATAACCATTTTTAATCTTAAACATCAAACCTTATTAAAACTAAATAGAGAAATATAAGATTTTATGATTCATTTTAAATTTAAACATTTCTGCGGGACTTAAACACGTCATGTGACTTTCACTCAATACGCTTTAATAACAATCTAACATTAAAATTATTTTTGTTGTTGTTTTGTTTTACCTCGAGAACAATGCCCATTTAGTTAGATCCAAAGTGAAGATTTACATTTTCATATATATGTGTTTGCGTACCTATGTGTGAGTGCGTATAAATTAATATAGAATTATAGCCAGACAAACATTTACTGTGAACTGGGGTTGAACTCTGATGGTTTGTTGGTTCGTAGGAAAGACTCTACCCTTAAAAATATTTCAAAGTAATATATAGTTATTTTATTTTATTTATTCCTGAATGCCTGCTTTCCTATCTTTAAATAATAAAACATCCACAAATTCATCTCATTCTTAATGTATTTATAGAGAAGATATAATTTACTTTAAAGTTAAATTGAAAGTTTTTTGCCGAGAGTAGCAGACTTTTTATATATTGAAGGAGACAATAAAAGAGTGTGTCTTCTGCTGAATTATAAATTTTATTTATAACGAGACTATAGCTTCGAGAGCGTTGCCCTCTTCATCAGTCTATTTATTACAATTGATTCACAGGAATTAATGTATGAATGGGAAGTGAGCTTACGTGTGGCCTGGGCAAATTATGATTTACAGTTTATACTTGTTTTATTTTTTTGGCTGTAGGTGGCGGTATTGGGATTTTAAAATAGCCGCGCAAATAAAAGCCCCAATACCGCCAGCTACAGCCAAAAAAATGAAACAAGTATAAACAGTAAATCATATTTACTCAGGCCACATGTAAAGCTCATTTTCCATTCGTACATTAATTCCTGTGAATCAATTGTAATAGATTGAGCGAAGAGGGCAAAGCTCTCGAAATTATAGTCTAGTTATAAATAAAATTTATAATTCCAGCAGAAGACACACTCTTTTATTGTCTCCTTCAATACACTTTAAAGTTATTTAAAAAACATCTTTTAATCATAATTAATTAATTAAAAAATGTAGTGCTTAGGATTTTTGGAAGTTTTATTGGCTTATTTAAATAACTGCCTACAGTCCTGCACCTTTGCTAAATTTCGACTTTCTACTATTTTTGGACTTGGAAAATTAATAATTTTAATTTTTTGAATTTCACCTCCTACATTTGGACCTGCGTAAACTATTCCACCACTCTTTTAAGCAAAGGCCATTACCCTGGTAAATACCAGCTTATTTAGTTTTTTGACTTTGAAAATTTAACAATAATTTTAATTTTTTAAATTCAACCTCCCCTCCCGCAATTGCATCACCCAACAGACTGTATTTTTGATAAGATTTTCCATTTTAAATGAATTTTTTCAAATTTGAATTATAAAATGTATAACATGTGCTCTTTAGTCAATTGTTTTATTTTCTGAACCCTTTTGTTTATGTATGCCCGTCTTCTCAACTCGATTTCGTTCAAAAATGCTTAACATACAAGATATCTTGGTAAATTATGAAACTCTAACTTCTCTCCTTTTCCGAACGCACCCTAACCAGTCAAAATAGCCCACAAGGTGTATTTAGATGTAATTTGTAATATATTGTATATGTAGGTTTCTTAGAAGACTAAGTGGTCTTAAAGGACACCAGTGAGTAAACCACTCTGCACTACAAGATAAAACACAGGAACGTTCAACCCTTTCTCGCACAAAGACGTGGTGTATGAATACATCAATTAAGGCAAAGTGATTATAAATATCGTGGCGTGTTTATTGGACATGACATGACCTTCGCTTACTCCGCATTAATAAAGAAGCGGCTTAAAAAAAAATCACTCTTAAATTGTTCTCTGAGTCTTGGTTTGTAGTTACTGCCTTCTGATGTCGCGCTTTCTGTCTTCTTCTTCTTCTTGTTGATGAAGAAGTGAATAAATAAAGAAATAAACAAAAATGCAAGCTCAAATTTAGTTGGAGTCTCATCTCGGGTAGCTCAACACCGCTATCCAAATTTGTTTTTCATTTCTCCATTCATTACTTTTTTCATGAACAAAGAGGAAGAAAATAGGAAGCGGAAACAAGTATACCACGGCGACAACATCGAAGTTTTAGTTTTAGTTATAACTTGAGGTCTAGTTGAGCTAAAAACAAGTGGTAATTTGAAATCAAAAGGAAGTTTGTTTTCATTACATCAACAAAATATTTTGATTTCAAATATTGCTGTCTAATATCTAATGTATCAGAAAATACGTCAAAATGGCCTTTTTTGTCTATAATAATAAAACAACACAAAAAAGAAATAAAACAAAAATTGAGCTACCCGATTTCGGGGTTAGCCTATCATCAGGAGTCTAAGAAAACAGTTTTCTTAGACTCCTGATGATGGGCTAACCCCGAAATATATCGAATTCAAAACTCAATTTTGTTTTATTTCTTTTTTGTGAAACCTACCTCGTATCTTAATTAGTTTTATTATTATAATAATATTATTATAATATTCCTGATGATTAAAATGTTTCACCTAGAACCAACACTGAACTCCTTAAAAGTTATTGTCTTTTTTGTCGTTTATTAATATTATAACCACTATAAAAGCAAACTTTATATGGAATATAGTATTTTTCCTTTATTTTGATGCACACTGAATAGAAAAATCATGAAATAAATCTTAGTACAAGGAAAAAAATGCTGTCAACCTGTGTAATTCAACATGATTGAAACTACACTTTGTGACTTTGGTTGGGACCATGGGATTCGTAGGCTTTACCTGAGGACTCTGTGAAGTCGCGCTTGGCGCGAGACCGATTACTCTACTTTACCCTTGCTTCATTATGGATAAAATAAAAACATGTCTCATGGATCCCGAAAATTAAGCAACATTTTAAGTGTTGTTTTTGAATGGGTGAACCTCTAAGACAGATTAAATTATTTATTCTAAATTAGAAGTTGAAAAAGATGGGTGCGCCTGTAGGGTAGGCAACAGATCGCCAGTATTGTTAAGAAGAAAAAATGAAAGGCGCTTTGCATAAAATAGAGAGTTGTTCTTCAGAAAAACTGAGCATTGGACGAGCTACCTCTTCATAAAAATTATTGATTGAAGAGTCGGTGGTGCCCGGGAAACATTTTTAAGGTGTCCCAAATTCCAAAGAACGTGCTCTAAAATTGGCCCTTTCTTTCCTCGACATAATATGATTGTGAATGTTTGTTTTTAAATATGAAATATTTAAAATCAAATTACCAATCAAGACTTGCTAACACTCATTTGGATCAATTTCTGAAAACTGGGAATTCAACTTATATGCCACATTATGAGTGAACCGCAGATTTCCAATGTCAAATTCGCATTAATTATCAATTTTAAGGTTATGTTTTTTCAATTAAAATCTGAATTTATGTAATAAATTTATTTTACATTAATATTTTCATGTTTGAATATTACTCCTCCTTTCTCTTCATCCTACCTTGTCTGCCCAACTCCCGCATTTCTGAAATATGCCCTCCTAGTATAAAAGGTTGCCGATCCCCTGCTCTAGATACTGAATTTCAGATAAATACGAAAAACCTAAAAACATTGAACATAATTGGATACTTCTGGTTGGCCAATTTGAAATTCAACACAACCTTGCTGTGTATCTTGGGCAAATAGCTATGTTTTAAATTTCATATCTAGGAGATTATTTTTAAATTATTGTGACCATAGTCGGATCAGTACTATTTTGGCTTTGAGATTACTAAGCAATACTGTAAATTTTCTTTTAAACTCCTATTCTAATTTTCAAAATACAAAATCTTATTATATAAACTTTCTCAATTATACCTTTTCAAATTCATATTATTATTAAATATTTTTAAAATAGGAATAAGCACATTAACAATTCTAGGTTTGAAATTGAATAATCCAATTTCTAAAACGATTATTAACAATTTGGGAGTCATTAATCCCACTTAAAATTGGATTAGTCCTGATTTGAATTTAAAAGCTTATAGAAATAAAAAGTTGAAAAATTTCGATTTGCCAAGAGTAGGAGAGTTGTTGATTCATAAAGAGAAATCAATGAGGGTGTCCTCTGATTGATTCAAATAAATATATAATATACTAATTGGTATTCCCTTATAATTTTATAAAATTGGATTTATGAAAATTCAAAAGTCTATTTCTCAAATGTCATTTCACTACTTCATTTATTCTATATAAGTGAAAGTAAAAAGCCACTCCATTAACAATTAACTTGATTTTTTGTTGTATATTAGAAATAAAAGAAAAAGCAAATAAAGTAAAATAAAGCAACTTTTGCAGCTGTGTTTTGGCCATAAAAGAGTACAGTTTCATTGGCATAGATCTAAATATAATTTTTAAAATAATACCTCTTCTTAAATTTTAAAAAATGTCTTTTTTAAGGTTACATGAAAACTATTGAGAAAAAACTCTCCAAAAGTTTATTTTTCTATCCTTCTTTTATTTGAAAACCTTTAAACAATTTGAGTTAAAACTTTAACAAAACTTTAACTTGTTTTTTTTTCTTTTTAGCTAAAAGAAAAAGAGTGGGAGGGAGAGGGAAAAAAACGGGAAAGTGTAAAAAAATAAGAAAAAACTTTTTAAATATGTAAAGACTATTTTTATTTTTATTATTTTTTAATTTCTTTAACAATATTTTTATTTATCTATATATATTTTTTTTTAATTAAAGAAAATATTGATATTTAAATGTAATCTCAATAATCTTTTTAACTAAATTTTATGAAAAATCCTGCACCAAATCTAGAAACGAGTCATAAAATTATACCACCATCCAAAAATAACTTTTTAATAAATTATGGCTCTTCTAAAACATTTCGGCGTAATTTCCTGAACAGGGTACGATCTTGGAGGGTACAAAATGCCTAAAGCGACAAATTGACACACCATCTGCAATATTTACGGAGAGCCTATAATAATGGTAATAATAATATGTATAAGCCTTTTATTTTTATTTTTTTCTTAGAATACATATTATTTTCAAAATTTGTTAATTTTTAAATCTGAGAGCGTACCGAGTTTTAAAAAAGTTTTCATTTTTTCCTTCAATTTTTATTGAACTGTGTTCCTGATCCTCTTAATTGCTTACTCTACCTACTTGTCGATTGAATTTTGAAAATATGTATATTTTCAGGCTCAAACATGAGTCTTGAACATCCGGTCCAAAAAATTATTAATAAAGTAATAAGTAAATTTGCGAAATTATTCTAGATGGGTTAAAAATTAATTTAATATATAAATATTTTTATACAATAATATTTAGAATGTAAAATGAAGGGCCAAATACCTACCTATTTGACTCCACGACTAAACCCCAATTTCTTGCTATTTAATCAAATTCTTAAATTAAAATATCGAATAATTTGAAGAAACTGAAGTGAATTAGCTTCCAAAATCGTGAGATTTGACTCCGTTGGGTTATTTTTTGGGGCTATTTGAAAGGTAAATGGTATGTTAATGCTCTACGAACAATTCAAGACCTTAAAAGCTACATTCAAGCTGAAATTGAGGCAATAGACCAGCTATTATTGCCGAAAGTCATTGAAAATTTTGATGTTCGAATTGATGGCCTGTAAAAGAACCGTGGTGGGCATTTGAACAATATTGTTTTTCATACATAAATGGCATAAATCCCACTTTCATTATCAATAAAAATTTTTGATTTGCCTTAATAAAATATATGTTTTTTACTTTATCCAATGCGAAGCATGGGAGAAAGTATTGTAATCGCTCTCGCGGTGCGCGACTTCAAAGGGTCCTCAGGTAAAAACTACGGAACCTATAGACTCACTAGTCACAAATTGAAGTATTTAATGAGATTGAATTTAGCACGTGACGGGTTTGCCAAAAATTACCTGAATCTCGCCGAGAGGCCAAAAAGTGCCATTTTTTTTGGAAGTGCGTGCGGATGGATGGATGGATGGATGGATGTTATCGTTTTTTTCGTCCACGAATTTTTCCACACCGTTGCTCCGATTGAATTGAAATTGAAAACCTACCAGTATTTTAACAAAATGAAGCGCCTGATTAATTAGCACATATCGGTCCACAACATTAGCACTTTATTTCAGTACTTTTTAGTTTTTTCTAAATATTCGAAAATGACTTAACCAATTTTGATGAAATTTAATATCCTAATTGCTACCTTGGGGACCACAGTAAAAGGTTAACAAAAGTTTTTAGTAAAATTATATTTTAAAATACTTTACTCAAGAACATATTAATATTTCAAATGAATTTGGATAAAGTTTAGCAACGATCCGTTGCAGTTTATTTATTTTCAATTCAAAAACTCCTGAACAGATGGCCCACCCTATACTATCAGATATTAATTTTATTAAGATTTATTATAAAAATGTAAAAGCTTTTTTTTCAATGTTTTCTTATTATAATGATGAGGAGTTCTGGGCTTCTCTGAATTCTCTCGTCTAAAAGAGGCTGATAGAAAATAAATAGTTTGTTTGATAGGAAATTAGAATTCATATCTAGATTTACATTTTGAAGAGAATTTTTTAAAATATTGAAATTCTGCACCATTTTCGCCTCTTCTGCTCTTATATAAGGAGGGAGAACATAACAAGGAGCTCATTTTACTTGGGACTTTCACACAGGAAAGATCGATAGGAATTCTATAAGACTGTATAGAAATGGATTCAGATTACGATTCCTCATCCTAAATTAATTACAATGAACACTTAAGAATTTAACAGGATTTAGATTCAATTGTTTATTAAGGCGTTTTTAGCAATAGTTATCCAAATTTTATTTATATCTTTCTAACAAGACTTTGAAATTTATTAAAACTCCTTTTTATTATTAATATTCCTTAGCGCTTTTTTTGGCACCCAGGTTTCTTACGTCCCTTTGAATCAAATAAATTTTTATTAACAATCCCTGTAAACTTTTTGTAATTCTGTGGCAAAATTATTTCTTAATAAAAATTAATTTAAATAAGTTCATAATATTTTTTTGTACCTTAATAAAATGTTAATACCTTAGATGCAATTCAGCGAGGCAGGTTATCAGACTTATAGGCGATCCTGTATTAACTGACACTCTCGACTCTAGCCCATCCGCCCTTTCACTATTTTATAGATATTATCTGACGAGATAAAATTGATAATCCCACCAGCGTTTCCATTTGGGAGAAATACACGATTTTCTAAGATTCATCACCCCTACGCGCTTAAACTGGATACCAATCGAACTAACGCATTCTCCAATTCATTTATCCCTATGACATCTAGAGACTGGAACTTCCTTTCCCCGACCGTCTTTCCACCAACTTATAACCTTCATTCTTTCAAGACCAACATCCACAGATACCTTCGACTCCTACCCAATCCCTAAATTCCTTCTTTTCTTCACGATACAAGGCTCCGCCGCGGACTACAGAGATTGTACCTTTTTGGTGCAACTTCTTCTATCAATATCATTATATAAAAAAAAACGAACTCAATATGAGCTTTTGTTCTCATGGTACCCTGGTTATTGAAACTAGAAAGAAAAACACACAGACATAAAAAAATCATGTTTGGATATGATTTTTCTCCACATATCAGACATTTCTAAACAAGACTATGCAAAAAATTGGATGATTTTTAGGCCGACATAAGATATTTGCCGCCCATGGGCTACTACTAACTACTAACACCTCTTCTCTAGAAATTATACATAGGAGATTGAAGCGTTTGCGGGCTGATCGGTGAAGCTTTACACAAGTTTCTCAGCTAGAAAAGGTCATAATATTACCAATAAACAAAGAAAAATACAAAATTCAAATTACCTATATGAACAAAAACAAACCATATATACAAAAAACTGAAGTAACTTGTAGATGTATAATATTTAGTTTCAAACTGTTTTGAGCGCAAGCAAAAAGGCTGGTGCGCCCTGGGGCTATAGCCCATTTAGGCCTGTAGTTAAGGCGGCCCTGGGTGATTTTGGACCGATTCAATAACCGATGTAATAAAAATGAAATTATCCCTTTTATTTAATATCTATAAAAATTTATCTGTGTCTCCATCTTCACAACTAATTATCTCATACAGTTAAAATAAAAGTATCTTCCCAGAGGCGAGATTTTAACTAAACATTGATTAAGATGGTGTCAGCCCAGTATAATAAAACCACTCTTTTTGAATAACAATTGTATTCGAGTGATTCATCAACGTTTTTCTTCAGCCACTTTTCACAAGTTATTCTTTTCTTCTTCAGGGTGCAAAAGGGTCAATGAAGGGGACATATAACATATAAGAAACCTTCTCGTCTCAGATATCGGTGATACCATCTCACAAAATGTAAACACTAACACTAATTCAGAAGACAAAAAGTGTTCTTTTAAACCCCCAAGAACAAAAAAACGTTCATTGGAACAAAAAAAATCGAAGAGACACTTGATCAAATATTGTTATTCGAAAACAGTGGTCTAATTAACTTAGGCTGCTACTTTATCATATTCCCGTTTTATCCTTTGTTATTTGAACCTCTCAGAAATTAATGTAAAATTCTATGAAGTATATGGATTTGCAAAAAGAAATATCAACCTTACGATCTACTATTATTCGAACTTTTTAAGTCAATATGCTGTTAGCATTCGTAAATTAAATCAAATAATACGAATTTGATTCAAAAGCCCTAGGCATGCTTGTTCGTGCTCGACTAAACTAAGTCCGAGAGTGCCTTTGGGGCCGAGCCCACTTGGCCTCCATAAAGGCTAGGCAGTCTTTATGATTTGCATGCAGCCTCCTAAGGCTTAACGATCTCAAAGCACGCTCATTAATATATATGTCTATATATATATGTAACGGTATGTGTAGAACTATAACTCGCTCTATTAACGTAATAACGTAAAGCAAGCCGCTGTTGCTACTATATCGATTCAAATTACAGTCTGTTTCTGTTGGCAGCCCCTAGAGTGAATGTGTCCCAGCAAAAGGTTTGAGTTATGGGGGTGGAAATCGGAGAGGGGGGGGGGGGTAGATTGGCGTTCTGGAGTTAGGTCCTCGTAGCAACAGATTCTAAAGAGCTCAGCCTGTACTTAAATGCACATGACGGGGACAATTACGACACTGGTGTATTTAGTTAAATTTCTCTTATTAAACCAAAGATCAGTCACAATATTATTCACTTGCCTTTTTGGAGATAATTATTTGAGCAAATTTTAGAAAATTTAATAAATTAATTAAGGTAAAAATGAAAACTTTTCCAAGACTTGATACCATATTAGATACTCTATATAGGTATAATAAAAGAAAAGTAAAAATATTTCTTTTGAAAATTATTATTTACTATGAGTTATTCACTAGCTCACTTGTTTTACGTGTAAGACATAAAGGAGAGAGAGAGAGTTTTCTCAATACATATATATACTATATATATATATATATATTTCGGGCTGTCAACCCAACATTAGGAGATTAGTTATTTTCTTATCTCCTGATGATGGGTTGACAGTCTGATATTTATATATATATTGAGACCTACTAAATAAATAACTCATAGTAAATAATCATTTTTCAAAAAAATATTTTTAATTTTCTTTTATCATACCTACAATAATTTCAGCTCATTTTAATTATAACTAATTTAGAGCTCTAATATAACAATTCAATTTTTTTTCTTTTGATTTTCTGCTTTTTTCAACCCTGAATTCTGAAACTAGAAAATTCCAAATTCAAAAATTCTTTATATGAAACTACAAACATTTTAGCCTAGATACGAGTTTTCTACAATTTTCCGCTCTTGAGTTCTAATAATCCAAAACAAAACAAACACAAATAGAAATGAACAATATCCTTATTAAAGATGATTTTTCTCCACTATTCAAACATTTCTAAACACGAAAAAGAAAAAAATTGAAATTTTCTTAGAAAATTTAATACTAGTTCTTTCTGGAATTTTTGTATTTCCAATTCAGAAAACTGCTTAAATTTGAAAATTGGCTGTTAAAAAAAAACTCAAAAAATTATTATTTTTGAATGATTATATTGAAATTTTAAGGTTTTGTTGTGATAAAAGGATCAACAAAAATATTATATGATTTTCATTTGCTTATTTAATTAGTTTATTTATTTTAAAACCATCTATTGCAATATATACCTACTTCTATTTCAAATTTCAGCTTATTAGTTACATACATTCGATTGTTGTACTTGCTGGCTTTACCTATTATAGTAAAAATCATCTATTATTTAATATGGGTAGATATTTATAAAAATATATATATTTTTTTTTTTATAAATTTTATTAAACCAATTATTTTACATGAATTTATGCGTACATTGTTTTTGAGCTTCGATTCCGGAGATTACTTCTCCACCATCGACTATCTTTGATAATCTTTTAGTCCTTGTTTTTAATAAGAAGAAAAAACTAATTAAATAAAAAAAACCTCTTTTCCGATAATTATTTCAATTCCATAATCCAATCCCCATTCATAAAAATATATATATAAATATATATATGTTAACATTAAATGAAAGCGAAAGTTAACATATAAACATTCTAAATAAAATGTATTATTATTATTTATTTAAATGAAAGCGAATGTTAACATATAAACATTCTAAATAAAATTTATTATTGAATATCTGAACAAAATTCATCTGTTTCGATTCCCCAAAGAATCAGACATGGGAATTGTAGTAAATATATATATTAAAAATATTTCCCGCCTTGCATTTAGTACCTGCTTATATATTTCAGTCTAAGAAAATCAAAACTGGTTGTCATCTATATTAGATCTGAGATGGAATTAATTATTTTTAATTATATGTAAGAAGGGTTGTTGTTAGTTTTTATCCCCTTAAGAATAGAACTCGACTTCCAAAATTAGCAATCCGGGCCAATCTGTGAGATAAACTCCTCTGGCATATAGTATCTTGCAAAATATTTCACTCAAAGATTTAAAACTTCATTTGTAAAATTTCACGGTCTCGTGATTGTACATTTAAGCACATAGCCATTAAACACTCATCCACCTTCTTAAACTATTTATGGCTAGTGTTTATTATTTATTTTCCCTCTTTATATATAAGGAGTATCTTTCTAGTTCAAAAAAGGGTCTAACTAGAATAATCTTAAAAATTTTAATTAAGCTAAAACTTGTCTTTTTCATCCTTGCTGCTTCTTAGTTGCTAATAGATGGATTTTCGAAAGAGATTCCTCTATCCGTGATCTTTTTACACTAAACAGATTCTCAATTTCTTCTTTCATTAAATTCAAATTAAATTTATGTATAACGTATATCCAACAGGCGAAAAAATTCAATTATATATTAAAAGTTTTTCTTCGGAGACGGACTGGTAGATTTTTACTAGGTCTAGTATGAAATGGGGATTTTAGAAACAGATGACGTATCAATTCAGTGTATAGCATAAAGATTTGTCATAGTTGCTCCATCAACAAGTGTCAAACGCACATAAGTAATAAATTGAAAAAGTGTTTGCATGGTATTGTTTTGCTATGTTCAATATGTCGAAATTTGTGCCAATAAAGAAAGAGCATTCGCGGATAGCATTAATTTTTTGTTTTCATTCGAAGACAACTGCTGCTGAATCATATATCGAATGCTTCGAGAAGCTTATGGTGAACAAGTTGGTTTCGGTGTTTCAAAAATGGCTATTTTGATGTTGCAGACAAGAAACACGGAAATCCACCAAAAAGATAAGAAGTTGCAGAATTTCAAGCATTATTGGACAAAAACTATTGAAACGGATAATACCAAACGTTACCAACAACAATTGATTGATTTGAACAGTTCGCTGCTCAATAAACGATCAGTATATCAAAAAAGACAAAATAAGGTCATTTTTCTCCATGACAATTCTCCATCATATACGGAAAAACCGGTTCGCGAGACGTTGGAAGCACTCAGCTGGGAAGTTCTACCACATGTGGCTTACTCACCAGACTTTGCTGCTTCCGATTACCATTGTTTGCATCGATGGGTCACGCACTTGGTGAGTAGCGCTTCTGTTCGTACGAAGGTGGGAAAAAATGGCTCGATGAATGGTTCGCAGCAAAAGAGGAATTTTTTTCCTGGCGTGGTATTCACAAATTTCTCGAAAGATGGGAAAAATGTATAACAAGCGATGGAGCATACTTTGAATCAAGCACTTTATATCATTCTTCCGAATTTAACATGTTTTTTTAGAAAAAAAATCCCCATTTCATACTTGTACTTGTTACTAATTACTTACTTGTACTAATACTTGTACTTGTTTAATATAATAATTAAGAAAAGGAAGAAAAAAAATTGTTTTTCTATGCTAAGGAAGAAAACAGTTTTAAACACTGCTGTAGAGAGAGGAAAGAACCATTTTATTTGTTTCCTTTATTGACCCCTTGAAACTCTGAAGAAGGAGGGAAGAATCCTCCGAAACGTCGGTTTGAAAGAAAAGGAGGAATGATTCCAATAAATTACACATTATTTGATATGTGTTATTTTTTTCTTTCCTCAATACCCCTGGCCTGCCTTCCATTACTTTCAATATTATACTTAAATTAATAATTGTCATGATGATCCATTTAAATGAAAAGAAAGTACTTTCAAAATGATAATACTATGCTACATTTTTCTTTCAAGATTTTCGAGAATGCCTTATAGTGATATCGTTGTATGATTCCACCAAGCATTCAGATCCATAAATAAGATCAACATACTATACACCTGGTAATTGAGGATAGAATGGCAGGCCAGGAGTAAATAAAAAGATTATTTAAAATTACTTATTGGAACGTTTTCTTTTTACATTTATTGAACAGACATTTCGGAGGATTTTCTCCTCCTTTTTCAGGGTTTAAAAGATCAATGAAGGAAGTATGTAATAATTTTCCTGCTTGTCTCTTTCTTCAGTGCTAGTTGGTGTTGAGAAAATATTTTTAGTCTTTCCATCATCAATTGTCAATGAATTCAATTATCTTATCTCAATTCATCTTGTTTTTTAATCCGTACTTCCAGGAGGCAGGCCAGCTTTGAATTCACTCGAAAAATACTTTTTCATTTTATTTTATTTATTTATTTGTTTGTTTTGTTCATTTTGTTTGAAAATGTTTTAATCGTGGAAAAAAGCTTTTTCAACCATGATTTATTTCTTATCCGTGTGTCTTCCTGTGTTTGTCGTCTCTATATCTGGACTACGCTTTTAGCTTCAGAACTTCCTGTTCATAAACGCAGAAAATATATTTTTGGAATGATTTTATTGTTAAGTTTAAGGCTTTGTTATGATAAAATCACAATAAACAAAAAATACGTTTTTTTTTAAATTTCGCTCCATTAAAATGGTTTGTTTATTTTAATTCCCACTAATAGGTCATTTCAATTATGAAAATGTAATTAATTAATTTCAAACAAATAAGTTGGAGGGGAGAAAGAATGAAAATGATGGAATTGGAATAATTATCGGAAAAGAGGTTTTTTTTATTTAATTAGTTTTTTCCTCTTATTAAAAACAAGGACTAAAAGATGATCAAGGACATTCGATGGTGAAGTAATCTCCGGAGTCGAAGCTCAAAAACAATGTATGCATAAATTCATGTAAAATAAATGGTTTAATAACAAATAAGTTTTGTATAATTTATTACATACCTATGTATGTAGATATATTAGTTGGACAGCTCTAACTCGAGTTGGATTCGAAAGCTCAATCCTACCGAGTCTTGGGAATAATTTTTTCTTTTTTTTCTTTCCAATTTATTTTTATTAAATCATCCTAAGAAAAAAATCTTAACTTAAATTTGAATCTCTGATATTTTCGACAATATACTCAATCCCATTAATATATTTATTCATTCATTTTTTGAATGTTTTATTAATTTATTTTTTGCTACCTATATGTGTATAGTTGTAAACATTTCTGTTTGGATGTAAGTAAATATTGATCTGAAATCAAAACATATGTCCAAAACAAGGACAGATGACTCCACGAGTGGAGGGTTTGCTGTTGACAATAGCTTAAATTATTACAATAGGAGTAAATTATTTACTATACTTGGATTATTTTCCTGAATCCAACTTTAATATTTAAACATTTATTAAATAAAAAAAAACATTTATTAAATAAAAAAAAAAAAAAAAAAAAAAAAAAAACTCTGGGTGGTTCAGGAAAGAAAGATCCCGTGAATCTTCGAATAGAGCAGTGGATCTTAAACTTTTTGAACTTGTGGCACACTTGAAGTCCTAGACAAAGTTGTAGTCGCACTATACCCAAAATCGAGGGGTAAACCGCGACCTAATATCGTGTACACACACCTAATTCCACTTCCACTTTCATTTCCAAGTAGAAGACAATAGATGGAGGGGCATCATCTAATGAATTCCAAAATAATTCCACATAATTCCAAAGAAGTGTACACCTAATTCCAATCGCGGTTAACCACTCGCTCAAAATGTTAATAAATATATAATTAAAAAATCATTTTAACACCACACATATCTGGACAGGACACACAGTAGTGCGCTTGAGTACACCAGAATAGAGCAATAATTGAGGATTAAAAGACCATAACATGGAGGAATAAATGAGGCAAGACCTGGAGACTTGATTTTGTGATTGGAAAGTATCGTAATGCTGCATACTATTAGTTAGCCTTTGCCTACATTGACAATGCTATTTACTTTTAAAACCTAATATCGTCTAATTTAATATTCAAATAGGGGGGAGCAACCTTGAATAAAAGCCAATTATAAATTCTGTAAAAGATTTAAAAATCTGGTAAATTTAAATGTTTCATAAACATTTAATTGGTGAAAGAGAAAAGTAAACCCTTTGAAATTTTTTCGGAGTTGATGTTAAACAGACAAATTGCTTTATCGAATTATTTATTCATGATTATCCTTTTTACCTACCATTATTGTTACAGTATGGAATTCTATTTTTCAATTTAAGACCCTGATGGTGGTTTATTGGCTGTGCTATTAATTTAGCGGCTGCTCAGTCTTTGAGTAGAGTGGGCCTGGTCTGCCTGCTAGCTATTTTCCCAAGAACCCACGTCTGAAACAATCTCTGAGAGTTTGTCTTTCCCTTAAAGAGTGATTCATTAAATATTTCTGAATTGTTTAATTTTGTCGATTTCTTGGATCCTTTCAAGGAATTTTTAAATAAAGGGTGTTTTTTTAGAGGTTCATAGGTTTAAATTAAATTAAATAAGAAAAATATTTTACATCAATGAAACCGGCTTTACGTTTTCATTATCATTACGTTTGAATATGATTGTAATATGTGCCTGCCTCGTAGATGGCGCAATTTGAATTCCCAATTTTCACACAATTTTTTACAGCAATTGCGTCGCATTTCGCCAATAATCTGCCGAATTTGTGTTCTCCAAGTAAGACCGTCTCTGGTTTATCGGCTTTGGGGATATATCAAGTCACTTGCCTACGTCGATAAACCAGAGACGATTGAACTCTGGAACACAACATTAGACGAATTATTGGTGAAATACGGCCGCAATTGCTGCAAAAGTGTGTGAAAATTGGAAATCCAGATTAAGCCATCTAAGCGTCAGCCGCGGCGGCCACATGGCCGAAATCATATTCAAACATGAATAGCATGCGACCATCTTTCCAATAAAGCCAGTTTCATTGATAGTAAAAATATTTTTCTTAGTTTTAATTTAATTTAAACCTGTGAACCTCTAAAAAACACCCTTTATTTGGTTTAACCATTTTTAAGCTTCCTCAATGGAAGATTCTAGGGTTGTAAATATTCCAAAGCTACACAGTACACATTTTTTTAGATGTTCAGCCATGTAAGAATTAACTCTACTACATCCCGCTTAACCATCAAATCAACTAAGTTTATGTGATTTCAACATATCAAGATCATTCATATCAGAGACCTGGCATATTTGGTGCCAATGGCCTACATATTTGAATGAATCGAGTTCAGAAATTTAGACAACATACTCGTACGTTGGTGGATAATATTTGGAAACGTGACCGTTAATGAATTTTTAGTTTGTTACAGCCTATATTCCATAAAATGTCAATAAAATTAATCGGATAAGGAATAAACAGAGCTGCTTTAAAATTGCTATGTTACGTCTATACTCCTTAAGTTTGCACGCAAAAGTTGGCCAACCGAAAAAAATTCATGCTACATCGCCTTTAGCTTTTGGAAATAATATTTATGAAAACCAATTTATCAAAAGCTGGAATACTTTTTTTTAATAATTAATTAAAAACCTCTTAGACACTTTTGTTGCAAACGAAAGTGAAGTCAAGTTCAGAGCAGGGCTAATTTTAATAAGTGAAGCAAGTAAGATTCTAATCAGGAGCAGATGACGCAGACAGAGTACTTGGCTTTAACCAACAACCAATAAGCGAAAACATATTTTCCCATTTTAAACGTGGCCCCCTCATTTATCTCTTGCCTCTCTAGAAACAGTTTCATAATTTACATTCTCCCAAGTTTAGTTAGTTACATATCTTAGAATGTTAATGAATTCTCTTATGAATAAATTAAATAATGAATCAATAATTAAGAAAAAAACTTTTTTAAAGTACCAGTTAAACCACTCTTTTAATTATTAAATATTCTTTCTATTATTTTTTTACTGCATTAAAATTTAATAGCAGGAGTATTGGAACTTTCAATTTTTTAATATTTTATACGTGTATGTTAGATGTTGATGGTAGAATTAGGGTTTTCGCCGAAAATATGCTTTTATGGTGTGTTTTCCACCCAAAAACCTTTGTTCAGTCTGTCTGTAAACATGATATTTCAAGATCAGTGCATCCCAAACGAATGAATTTTAAAAATTAAGTTCTATGTAATATAATTAATAATAATAATATTTTTAAAATTACATATAATTTATAAAACTCATTTATTACAATAAAAAACGTTAAAAACGTTGGTCTTTGATAGATAGTTTTGTGGAGAGTAAATAGGTAAAAACAAAAAATCTTTCCAAACCGTAAGTTAATAATTAAATTAGATGACCAGGTACCACCTGAATGCCTAGGACTTAACTGCCTATTTTGCCAATTTTTTCTTATTTAAATAAAGTTCAAATTGCGACCAGGATAGAACAAAAACGCCCAACAACTTATTTTGTATCTCACTCAATACACGACCGGCACGAAATAGTATATATTTTTACCTTCACTAAAGTTGTATAGAGTGCATTTATAGTTTCTTGAGTTCTTAGTTCGTAGTTCAAATCAATCGCTTTCCCACGCATCTTTAATATTTAATTTCACTCAGAACACCTCTATCGCTAAATAAGGGTTTTCCCCAAGATCTCATTTCAATCCTTTATACATTAAATGGTTAAGTTTGACTTCAGTTTCTACTAATAAAGACATCGATTCCCTCAAAATCTGGCTTTACACTCATTTGTGGTCAATAGCAGAAGTGCAGGATCAGCTGATTTGCGAATAAGTTTTTTTATCCCCTTGACGTCCAGGTATAAAGTATTATTGAAATACCCCCTTGATCAAAATGTTTCAGGAATTTATTCAGAAAATCAAAAATACAAATTTATTAATCAAAATCGATATTGTATCCTTAAACGGCCTTCTTGCTGACCGTAACGTACTTGCAGCCATGCTTGATCCAAGCCTCGAAAGATTTTTTATATTCGGATTTCGGTTTGGTCATCAGAGCCATCTTCGATTTTTTGAGTCGACTGAACAGAAAGAAGTCGTAGGGAGCCAAATCAGTCAAATTCGGTGGCTTTTAGATGGTTTTCGTTGCTTTCTTGGTCATAAAGTTGCGGAAAACGATGGCGTTGTTCGACCGCGAGTTATGTGATTCCCACAAATCCTGTCTTTTTTGGAGTTTCAAAGCCAAATCATTAAACAAAATGTCTTGAACGGATTCATAAGCGAAGTTTCATCTCTCCAATGGTCAATTTATAGTTTTCGGTCATCATTTTCATTCATTTTATAGACTTTTTCGTCGGTTTTCGATGTTGACTGAGTTCGTCATTCTCGAGAGACTCGCGAAAATTTGGGCCATTAACATAAAAGTTTGTTTTAGGTTAAAAATAAAATAAAATGAGAGTTCTCTGTTTTTTAAATAAAATAATTTTTAATTATTTCTAGATTTCAGATCTCTAGATTTCTAGATTTCTAGAAATAATTAAAAATTATTTTATTTAAAAAACAGAAGACTTTCTCATTTTATTTTGTTTTTAACCTAAAATAAAAACAATTCTGTTACCATCGACAGTGAAATCTTTTATTCAACTAATAAAAGTTTGTTTTCGATAGAGTAACACTTCTTCAAAATTTTCGCACCGTTTTTAACTCAAAATTTAATACAAACTCGTTGATGCAAAGATGATTTCATTTTTAAAATTGTAAAAATCGAAAACGGCTCTGATAATCCATACCGCAAATCGAGTATAAAAATGTTTCGAGGATTGGATCAAGCGCTGGCATTGGGAAGTATTTTGAATGGGACAATATCGATTTTGATGAATAAATTTGTATTTTTGATTTTCTGAATAAATTCCTTAAACTTTTTGATCAAGGTAGTAGCTCTAAGCATAATAATATAACATAAACGCCTTAAACAATTGGCATCCTTAATAATAATCCTAGTTTTATCAATTTATTTTCCTTAATCAACTTATCTCTCGATACAGAATTCCTCGTCAATAAAGTGAAATTTACATATCGGGGATGAAAAATTCTGATAAAATTCTAATTTTAAGGGCCTCGATACGGTTTCAGCCTAATTGGCTATCCAAAATCAGTTTACATAATTTTATTTATATTCTTAGAAAGACGGACTGGTAAGCGAAATAAGTAGGTTATAATGAAAGGCAGTCCATAAATTATTTAAATTTCATTCAAATTCCGACATTTCGGAGACTTTTTTCTCTCCTTCTTCATGGCATTGAATAGTTATTGATGGGTGAGTATAGCTCTGTTCACATTTACATACTTTAAGAGTTTTCGTTTTTCACCTCGACAATATATTAAGGATCGGAGTAATTTTTGGAGACGTACTGATAAGTGAATGGATAGATATTGATGAGGCAGTCCAAAAAAGAAGATAATTTATACTATCTTTATTCATAAAACCGACGCTGAAGCTATTCCCTCCTTCTTCAGGGTTTTGAAAAGTTAAGAAGGAGGGAATAGCCTCCAAAACATCGGTTTATGAATAAAAAGATAGTATAAATTATCTTCTTTTTTTGGACTGCCTCATCAATATTCACTCAATATTAAGGATCCATAGTTACTAATATAGATTCAAATTAATGGTTTCGTCATGTCCGTATGTTCGAATACACACCATTGTTGTTCCGCCATTTTCATTACATGTTTTCATTAATGAAAAAAAATTCGCACATCATATTTTTTGTAATAAAATAATTCATTTAGATTTCAGCTGAAAAACTACATATTCGCTTTATTTAATTCCTGTCGCACTTGAACATATATTTGAATTCCCTTCACTTCTATTTGAAATCGTATATCCTCTATAATATGTTCTTATCCTCATGTTTTATCATCTTCCTGGGGAGATTTTTCACTTGGGTGGTTTCCCAATGGCTTCCTCTGGATATAATGAGGCACCTTGTTTTTGTAGTATTTAATATATTATATTTTATTCTTGTAAAATATCTATAAGGAAATAGTTTGAACAAACCATTTTTTTAACTATTCACTATTGCTTATTCATTTGAAAATCGTTTTAAGTTTTGGTTTTATTTATTATTATTATTATTTATAACAGAAGTGGCCATAACGTGGCTCGCGAGCCGCATGCGGCTCTTCAGTCAATATCGTGCGGCTCTTGAACCCTTTTGAATAATACTAATTTTAAAAAATAAAAAAATAAAATTAAAAAAATAATAATACAAAAATTCAAACAACTAACAGCCAACATGAACACTAGTAAAAGCACTTCTCAAAAGTAAAATGTTATTTCTTTTTTAGTGTTTTTTTGCTTCTTTTTTTCGAAATATCTCAAAAACGGCTGAAACTATTTTGATTAAAAAAATTGAGCGCAATGGTGGCGTTTCGGTTTACAAAAAAGCCATAGTAAGTGAACATCAAAAAAATTATATTTTTTGAGATAATAATTGTTTTGTCAAAATGTCTGTTAGTCTGGTTGTTATTCTGTCTGTTACTCTGTTAGTCTGTCCGTTACCATATTTTTGTGGACGAGCTAGCTCAAAAAATAGTGTGAATATCAAAAACAAATTTCACACGTAGCTTTGATGCATTGAGATTAAGAGCTGATTAGATTTTGGTGAATATCGACCCAAAATTAAGGGAGTTAGAGGAGGGGTTAAAAATTAAAAATCTAGGCCATTTGAGTAAACTCAACCAAATTTTGTATACATAATCCGTGGGCCCCCAGAAGTCTAAAAATGCAAAAATTAACCCCTTCCCCTTACATGATTATAAATAATTTTATTAAATATAAGTGAGGGGCCAGGTTGTATGGTAAAGCCAAGTGGATGGCCACATCAGAACGTGTTAGTTAATTTTTTTATTGTAATTGAACATTAATGTTAAAATAAGTAAGTAGAGCAAAATATAAATGTTACTTCATTTATATTTTATAAACTAAAAAATGTGTCTTTTTTTATTAATCCATTAATTAATCTCCAAACAATGTGGCTCGCTTTGAAACAGTTTTATAAATTTGCGGCTCCCAAAGTTAAGGTTAGTGGCCACCCCTGATTTATAACATGAGAATTTTTAATGTTACTTTGAAATTTTACGGAAGGAAAGAAAAATCATGTGGTTTATGTTTGAGTTTAACAATAATATAATATATGTATGTATATTTGTTTATTATTATTTATTTATTTATCAAAATACAGTACTCCTTCAAAGTAGAAGCTATACTTCTCTATAACAAGATAGCAAATACGGTTGCATAACTTCCAGGCTTGTCCATTCAAACATTAGAAAATCGGTTAAATGATTACATAATTTTTTAAAAACTATTAAGTTCTCTTTAAGACTTATTCACTTTTCTACAAGTCCAAAATTTTATATCTTTCACTATCTTGAGGAAATATTCCAATCTAGGTCATTTCTTTTCCATTTTCTTTCCCAGCCCGCCCACTTAAATATTCCTAATAAATCCCATGTGTTTTAACCTATGTTCTATTTAACCAATTCATCAAAGCTTTAAAGTTATATTATTACAATAATATAACTATAAAGCATATAATATGCTTTGAGGTATTTCATTTATACGATGTATATAAACGAATGTATAGAATTCTATAAATAGAAGCAAATCTGTCAGGCACCAAGAAATACAATTAATTTACTATACATTGCACATTTAATCAATACTAAAAGCAAAATTCATTGATTTCTAATTAATTACTGTACAGTTATTTTACGAACTTTCGTTTTCGAATTATCGTGATCCCATACACAAAGGCATGGATATAAAATATACCTTTCGATTCAGAATTTTTTAAGCAAAAAAATGAACATTTTTAATCCCGTTAAATAAAATTTGTTTTTGAAAAAAAAGAAATTAACAGTCCAAAATATAGTGAGTTTTCTAAAAAACTTATTAACTGGGAGGCTTGCGAAGCCTATTTTAAACGTAGGAAAAAATAATTTTTAAGCAAGATTATTGTTCTGTCTGCGTATCGGAATTCTGATACTCATGATAACTCAAAACCCAAAATGCATAGTTAGGTCTGTTCTGTTGTCATAAAGCATTTCTAATAAGAAGAGCTTAATTAATTATATTATGGGCTTTCGAGCCTCAGAACTTCCTCTTCATAAATGCAGAAAATATATTTTTTTGAATGATTATAATTGAGATTTTATAGCGATGTCAAGATAAAAGCATAAACAAACAACCAAATGTTTTTCAATTTCACTTTATTAAATTAATCAATTGATTTATTTTTAAACCCACTAATAATTTTTTATATAATTATATTAAGAAACTATGATCAATTAAGGTAGTTGTTCCGCTAAATGGGTTTTCTTAGGATTTTTTTTTTTTTGAAATTTGAAAAATAGAGTTTTTCAGACACTTATAAATTGCACTATACCGGATATCGGAAAATTTAAGTAGATATTTAATTATAATTAAGAAACCCTTCTTATTATTTTAATAAAAACCAAAACCAACATTATACAATAACCAATAGATATTTTAAGACAATTTTGATTCATAGTTACAACACAGTTTCTGATATAATAATGAATAAATAATGAAAAATGTATAAAAAAAAATTTACACTAAAAACAATTTGGGAACAGCGCATATATTTAACCAGCGAAAGATGTATAAAGGGCGCATGCGCTAGATTTTTTCAAAATTATAATTTTCATAAGGTGTAACGTAGGCGTTGATTACATTTGTTAAAAAATAACAAAACAATTTTTATAGAAATAAATCGACCTTTAAAATGTATTTTATTTGTCATTTTAATATAAAAATATTCAATCTCTTACAATGGTGCCAGATTTGTCAAACGAGCACGTAAACAACAAACAGTTTTGGGCTTATGAATTATGAATCCTTATTGTCTGTTCTATATACTCTAGCATTAACTTTTTGCTAGTATTGTCGCGAAATAACTACCTTAATCAAATCAAAAAATAATTTTTGGATAGTAGTTGATTAGAGCTAAAATTTGTACTATTCTAACAAAATTTGTAGTAGAGTTAATTGTTAAGGAGTTATTTGATAATTTCTATTAGTTCCCTTCCCCCAAACACCCTTTTGGTTCAAATATCAAATGTTCTTTAGCAATGATTTTAAGTTAGAAAACATGACATTTTTCCAAATACGAAATTTCATAAAAATACCTCCAGCCGATTTTATATCAAATGCTACAGACAGAAAACAAATAGAGATACATTTTTTGAGGATGTTTTCTTTTAAAACGTTGCTTGAAACGTCTAAATCCAAAATATTGGGGATTTTAGACAGACAGTCAGAAATTTTTTTGAGGTGATTTTTTTGATAACTTTGCTTGAAAAATGAACTTGCAAAATTTAGGGCGATTTGAAGGAGTTTACAAACAAAATCTTAAATTTGTATATGTATAGATAGATAGACATGTAATATATATATATATATATATATATATTTAAGTAATTTTATGTAATTTATTTGGCCTAATGATCTAATGTTCTCTGTAACAAGGTTATATTTAAAAAAAAAAAAAATAAATAAAGATAGATATATTCGTGCATCAGCATTTTGAGTAATAGGTAGGTATATAATTTATTTCTATGCTATAAATTAGGTGATAAACTGGCACGGCGTTAAATTTTCCGGATCCCATTTAGTCTCTCGGACCATCTGATAAACTTGCCGAGATCATACAAAGTCTTGAAAATATTTCCACTTTGTCCTTTAATTTTTCTTTGATTTTTTGATTTTTTGCAAAACCATACCTTAATTGATTTGGAGCAATTTACAAACAAAATCTTAATTTTATATATATAACAGTGGTGTGTATGGATGCTGTGGGTGCGGCGCATCCATAAAATTTCAAACATTTAGAGTATTTTCATAAATAAATAAGGTAGACTTCAAAATTTCAGGAGAAACTTTAAATTTTCAAATTATTATCAGTTATTTCATATATTTCTATAAAAAAACATTTGTTGTTTTGAAAAGTTTGTATATTGATTCTCGAAATGAAATAAAATATTTGCATAGTTTTAAAGGGCAATTAAAATGAATGATTTTTACTAAAAGGGTGCGTATAGAAGGTTTGAAGTCCCTGACTGGTGGGTGTATCTTCCAGTTCAAGCACAAAGACAAGTTCAGACGAGCTTTATAGTCAAATAAAAATGGTTCTCGCTGTGGAACTATTAAAATAGAAATAATACAAAAAAGGAAGAAATAAAGATGATTCGTGAATCTCTGGACTAATCCATTTCTAAGACCTCTCAATATATAAGATCGGAAATAACTAAGAGTCCTATAGACAAGTCATAGCTTGCTTAGAGCAATAGAATTAGGAGAAATTTAAGATTTTCTTAATGGACAGGCCAATTCATTGTGGAAGATGGTCGATTTTCATCTCAGGGACTGTGGAGTTTAAGTCACAAGAATTAATTTATGATTCTTACTCTCACCTACACAAAGCAGTATCCGTTTGGTGCGAAGATCCCAAAATATATATTTTTTAAATTTAATATTAAATTTGCAAAATAACAAAAATGATGCCGTATTTGATGAGATTTGCAAAAAAAAGCGGGGATTAATGCCGGTCGTCCACTGGAAGCGACAACGCGCTACGGCGATGCAGCGCGACAATGAGCTATTAATCTATTTACTAAATACTCTTTTTTTAATGATATTGGTGAGAGAAGGAGATACACCAAAAATGTGCATCCCCTAAAGGCCTGGGTTGGCTCCTCCATCGTGAAAAGAAGAAGAAGAAGAGGTGATTTTATGGGCTGGCTAGGAGTTGAAGTGATGTGGATGCTGGTCTTAAACAGCTGAAGGTTATAAGTTGTGGGGAAGACGGTGTCTGGAAGTGAGTTCCAGTTTCTTGGAGTCATAGGGATAAAAGAGTTGGCGAAAGCGTTGGTTCGGCTTTTCACCAATTTGAGAGCTTTCGAAAATCGCCTGTTTCTGGCAAGGAGGGCTCTAGGGGTGATAATTGATTTCAACTCTACTGAACAGACGGGCAGAAACGGTTCTTCGGTGAACCAGGGAGTCGAGTGGGTTTGTTAGGGCTGGGTCTCCTATTAGCTTAATTGCTCGTTTCTGAATTGCATCCAGTGTGGCAAGATAATACTTGGAGGCCCTTCTCCACAGATGAGAGCCATATTCGAAAAATACTATTACTAATACTACTCTACTCCATTTGCTAATTGTCGGGCTTCATCTCCGTGGCGTGTTGTCGCTCGGGGTAAAATAAAATTTCAAAAAATGAAGGGTACTTTTTTGGACAGGATCCCCTTATTGAAAAGTCCCCAACTTATCTTTTTTGCGGATTATTTGACCCTCAGCCAGTACAATTTTCTTGCTATGGGGCATATGAATATAAAAGAGAAAAAATATTAGACTATGAGTCACGAACCTAAATCAACTTTCTTGGTACCTAATAGTTTATTATTAGCTTATTACCATTGTATACTATAATTATATTAAAATAAAATAATTTAATAATGGATAAATCTTTCGTTTTGTTTCATTTTCAAATGGAAATATTTTTGTCTCCTACTGTGAGTCAAGAGATTTAATTGTTTTTTTTGTTTTTGCCTTTCAAATACTTTTTTCTTTTTTATTATTTCATAATTGATATAATAATGAAAATGGATTGGCCTCTGAATAATACAATTAAAAGCGTTTGACCTTAATGTAATCACGAGGATCGATCCAATATTCCTGGAAATTCTAATCCACTTTTTCTAATTGGTATCAATTCGCTGTTAAATTTCCTCGCGTCAATAAAAATTGCCATTTCCTCTGGAATCGCTAAAACAGTATTTTCAATTATTGTCCTGTATTGTTGTTGTATAATAGAGTGTTTCTCAAATGTTTACTCTATAATCAAACTCTTAAATATACAGTGTCCAATTCAACTTTCTCTATTAAATTGATCGGTAGGTATATAGTTAATGCATTATATTAGTGAATTTAGATATTTCTCATATTAAAAAATTCGTTATATTTATTTTAGTCTTAAATAAATACTCTTCTTTATAAAAACATGCACAAAAATTTTATAATCCAAACGTTTTGGGAAAAATTATCTTTTTATTAATGAAAAAATTGGAATAATGTAGTTAGTTTATAAAAGAATAACAAAGCAATTAAACATAAATATTTTGATAAATCCTACTCTCGTCAAAATAAAACTTTTCAATTAAATAAAAACCTTTTAAATAAAATATTAATAGAGAATTCAACCTAGTCCAGTCAAATTGTATTTTATCAGGAAAGTTTTGGGGTAGTTTTGATTATTTGCATATATATGTGCTGAATCCAATTCTGAGGTATCCCACCAAAATTTTGTAACGCAACATTGTAGAAAATGCAAAAAAGATGAAATTTCCATTTCTCTTATAACTCGAAAACTATCAACATTTCGTAAATAACCTTCCTATTCAAAATGAAAGTTCATAGAATTTCGTACAAAGTTCATTATTTAGGGATATTCTCTGACCAACCGTTCGGGCTCAAGCGCTAGTTGAAAATTGGCCTATTTTTGACGTGACAACGTCTTATAAATTGGTTTGCCGGGTGACACTTCAAGAAACTGCGTTACGCTCCGCTCACGTTATGCGCTCACAATGAGAGCGAGTGAGAGGAGTTTACACGTTGCCAGTTAATTGTAAAACAATTGTGTAGTGATAATGTGAAGGTAGTTTCGTCCATCGCAACAATTCAAACAGCAAAGGTAAATAATTTCAGACTGATAATATAACATGATGAAATAAATGACTAAGACATAAGTGAATAGGTTATGTTGTAGTAATCACAATCACTGCGCAAGGTAGTAAGCGCGCGATTTACAAATTCAAAGATCAAATGTGAATTTGTTTTCTCCTTTGTACGCAAATGTATTGCAAGTTATTGTATGTATATTTGTATATAAATACGTATGTATGTGTAAAGGTAAAAATAAAATTTTGTTAATATGAAATTCAGTGCGAGATTCTTTGTATAAATTAATGTTTTAAATATAATTCTTTGTATAAATAAATGTTTTAAATTGTTACTATTATTTCATCCTTCTTCCTACTATACGAATGAATATTCACATTAAAATTATTTTACCACTCAAAGTCGTTGTCACGTAAAACTTTCGCCCGTATACCGACTTTACAGGCAACCATTTTTTTTTTCTATTTCGGCAAATCGCAAAAACTCACACTTTTTTGATATTCTCCCATTTTGACCATGAAGAAGCACGTTTTCGACAAAGACCATTCTATACATTTTTAAACTAGATTAAATTTCCTACAATTTAAACAAAGTTTCATCTTAATTGGATAAATGGTAATCCGTGCCGTAATGGGGTTGAAATTTTGAAAAACTGCAATTTTTTGCAAAAAATCGCAATTTTTCCTTCATAAAATGAAAACCATTCATTCTAGAAACTTGATTTCTGTCTCATTCTCTAGGAGATTTTGTTGACTTGAACGAATTCGGTTTATCTCTTATCATACCTCTTTCCTTTTTCAAATTGTTCTAGAATGCTTTACCATGATCATACTTCCCATTATCTTTTCGAAAATGTCTTGATTAGTAATTCGATCGAAATTCTTAGCTAATAAAAAGACAATGGAACAATTATTCAAAAATTTTCAAAAATTTGAAAAGTGTACCAATTCATTCCCCAAAACAAAAAAATCTCTATCAAGAAATGAATTTTCATTACAAAATGCATTTTGGAGGATTTTATCCCCCTAAAGATATATGAAAAACTTCAAATTTTTTCATGATTAGAAAATTTCATGTATCCGAGATTTCTATTCTATTTTTTGAGTAATTAAAATAAAATTATAAATTTTCAAGCTTATTTCAGGTTATTAACTTTGTCTATTTTTAGTAGAATAATAAAAATAATTTTTAAGTAAAAAGTTCAAGTTCTCGATAGAAATATAGAATTTAAATTTCTAAGAAAATACAAGAGGTTGTCATCTATTAGTTCCTAGATGGAATGGATTATTTTTAATCATTTGTCAGAAAGGTTGTTTTTACCTTCTCAGAAATCGATTTTGGCCCTCGGGTTGAATTTTCAAGGGGATAAAAATATCCATTCTAATAATCGAATCCATCTCGGATCTAGTAGATGACAACCTTTTGTGTGATTTTCTTTTTCACCATTAACCATGCTAAAACTACATCGTAATATCGTAATAAACTTTTAACAAATTATCGTATATTTTCTCCCTATTTTCTACCCTTTATCTTTATTCTGCTTCACTTATCGTTCAAGCCTTACTTATTTTTCTATCAATTCAAGTGGCAATGACGAAATAAGTAAACAATGAAACTGATTCCAGAAAAAAGTTACAATTCCTTTGAAGAACTCGACGACAAATACAAAGTCCGACTCTTCATCAAAAACAATTTCTTTTGGCTGTATAAAAGGTAAGGTCTCCTTAACGTTAAAGAGCTAATTTTTTTAGACCTATTTAAGCTAAGATTAAAAAAAAAAAAAAATCCGCGGCCGGACTTTAACGAACTCGCCCATATCATGAATAAACAGACACCAATATAACTAAATAAATGAATGACGATTATTTGCCTTTTCTTCGAATATTTAACTTTCTTAATATTGACTAAGAGCTTAATGAATTAGTCCTACAATGTTTGCCTCCTTCCTTTCATCCATCTATCTAAAATCATAATAATGCTTCACTCTAGGTTTTCCAGCTGAAGCGTATTTTATCAGTAAAGGGCTTGATATCATATAAAAAAATACGACCACATCCGGAGATGATAAAGTAATATATAATCTATTTTATCTTTTGCAATACGAATGCGAGCTGTTTTCAAATCGTCTCTTGTTAATGGAAATTCTCGCAAAAATATTGTAACAGTCAATAATATTAACGGTTGTAATCTATATAGACGAAAACCATTATAGCGCTAGTGGGGTGTGTTTTTAACGTTTTTCATTTCTCTATTAATTGAAATTTCGCCGCCGCAAGTGTCACTTTTAACCGACCGAGATAGATATCACCTGGGCTCTCAGCGGGGGCGTTATCACAATCGCATTTACTGCTCCTCCTCTCGAACACAACACAAACATTCGGACAGCCTATTTCCATTTTGATTAATCCCTTTCGATTGATAAAACAGAAAAAAATAAATAATATTTATAAACATTTAGTAGTGAAAATTAAGAGTAATCTTTTTGTGGAATAATTAATAAAAGTCAATAGAGTGGGGAAAATTATTACTTATTCTAATTGAAAATATCTTTATAATTGAATTAAAAGATTCCTCATAAAATAATCAGTTATGTGGCGATGCCAAAATAAGATTCCAAAAATATTTTCCATTTAACATTAATTAATTTAAATTTTTAATGAATACCTATATCGGAGTAATTTTTGGAGACGGACTGAAAAGTGAAATTGAGTGAAAATTGATGAGGCAGTCCAAAAAAAAGATAATTTATACTATCTTTTTATTCATAAACCGACGTTTCGGAGGCTATTCCCTCCTTCTTCAGGGTTTTGAAAAGTAAGTGAAGGAAATTCAATGCGACATTCCCCTCAGTCTCCTCTCTTTCAGTGGCAGTAACAATAATATATTGTGAAAGATATTAATTTGCCGATGGTAATAGATTCAAATTTACTAGAAAATCATAAGATGGTGTCATCTATTAAATCCGATGGAATGGAATATTTTTAATTATATGTCAGGGGGGTTGTTTTTCACCCCCTCGGGAATCGAACCCGAATGCCAGTAACTGCAATCCGGGCCACCTGGTTCACCTGCAGGATACGAACCTCTCTGACATATGCAAACGCGTAAAATATTTTACTCAAAGATTGTTATCTTAATTTGTAAAATTTCGCGATATAGTGATTCTAAATTTATAAACATAAAGCCATGCCATATAATTTAATAAAGGTGGTTAGAGTGTTTCGAATTTTGAAGAAATTCAAAATTCGAAGGGCAATGGAATGACTTTTCTAATTTAATATAAAAGATATTAATTTGCCGATGGTAATAGATTCAAATTTACTAGAAAATCATAAGATGGTGTCATCTATTAAATCCGACGGAATGAAATATTTTTAATTATATGTCAGAGGTTGTTTTTCACCCCCTCGGGAATCAACAGTGCCAGTAACAGCAATCCGGGCCACCTGGCTCACCTGCGGACCAAACCTCTCTGACATATGCAAACGCGTAAATATTCCATTCCATCAGTTTAATGGTGTGCAAATGCTATGATTTTCTGTAAATTTGAATCTATTACCATCGGCAAATTAATATCTTTCATATTAAATTAGGAAAAGTCATTTCGTACCCTTCGAATTTTGCATTTCTTAAATATTTTACGCGTTTGCATATGTCAGAGAGGTTCGTATCCCGCAGGTGAGCCAGGTGGCCAGGATTGCTGTTACTGGCACTCGGGTTCGATTCCCGAGGGGGTGAAAAACAACCCCTCTGACATATAATTAAAAATGTTCCATTCCCTACCTTCTATCTATCGTAGAATGTGTGCCTCTGATGCAAGAGGTCTCAGGTTCTAATCTCATGCAGCGAGTCGTTTTTTTTTATTAAGATTTTCATCTATCAATAATTACTTTAATTAAGAAAAAATCAATTAAGATGAATTTTAATGAGGTCCAGACCTAGCCACATCTTTTTTTCATCCTCAAAACTTGTTAATAGATTTTGTTTCATCAAAATCGGTAGGGCCGTTTTCAAAATAGAACCAAGATACAAATATATAAATAAATAAATATATATATATATATAAATAAATATATGGAAAGTTATAAGAGAATGTAGAAAAGCAAAAGAAAAAATGATTCAAGAAAAATGTAAAGAAGTCAACGAAAATCTAGTATTGGGAAAAGTTGATGTAGCCTATAGGGCAATAAAAAGAAATTTTCAAGAAGACAAGCCAAAAAGCAAGAACATAAGAGATAAAGGAGGCCACATTATTCTAAACGAAAACGAACAGGCAAATAGATGGAAGGAACACCTAGAAGAACTCTATGGAGAAGAAAAAACAATGAACCCAATAGAAGAAGAAGAATCTGTGGACGAAAACGAATTAGGAGACCCCATACTCAGGTCAGAATTCGAGACAGCTTTGAAGGAACTAAAAAATAATAGAGCACCCGGAATAGACAATATACAAGCTGAAATCCTAAAGAACTCTGGAGAAAAGGCACGTGACAAACTTTTTGAACTAATTAGCAAAATCTATAAATTGGGAATCATCCCAAAAGATTTCGAAAAAAACAAAATAGTCACACTTCCCAAAAAGACAGGCGCGGATAAATGTGAAAATTTCAGGACCATTAGCCTAACCTCACATGCCTCCAAAATCCTAACCAAAATAATCCAAAGAAGAATAGAACAAAGAGTTGAAGAAAATCTGGGGGAAGACCAGTTCGGCTTTAGAAGAAACAGAGGCACCCGAGAAGCAATTCTCTCTCTTAGACTAATAATAGAAAGGGCTTTTATCAGGGAAGAATCTGTCTACATCGGATTCATAGACCTAGAAAAAGCATTCGATAACGTCAATTGGGAAATTATGTTTAAAATATTAAAACAGGCGGGAATAAAATTCAGAGAGAGAAGACTAATCTACAATCTATATCAAAACCAGACGGCAATTATAAATATTGGTGATGAACAAAGAGAAGCCAAAATAAAAAAAGGTGTAAGACAAGGATGTGTGCTGTCACCCATGATTTTCAACTTATACATAGAAGAAGCGATTAAAGAATTCAAAGACAAAATTGATACAGGTATAGAAATCCAAGGTCAAAAGATCGCTATGTTAAGATTTGCCGATGACATTGCCCTTCTAGGAAGCAATAAAAAAGAATTAGAGGACGCCTTGAATGGAATTAACCAAATCCTAATAGAAGAAATCAAAATGAAAATAAACAAGAATAAAACCAAGGTCCTAGTATGTACAAAAAAAGAACAAACGAGACAGGAATGCATCAAAATTAACCAAGAAAACCTAGAAGGAGTTAAGGAATTCCGCTACCTAGGAAGTAAAATAACATGGGATGGGAGGAGCAAAAACGAAATTAAATCAAGAATTGCCCAAGCAAAAATGGGGTTTAATTCAAAACAAAAACTACTATGCTCCTCCTCAATCAGCTTAGCAAACAGGAAGTTGCTATTGAAGACATATGTATGGAGCATAGCCATGTACGGGTGTGAAACCTGGACAATTGGAAAAGCGGAGAGAAAGAGATTGGAGGCTTTCGAAATGTGGTGCTACAGAAGAATGATGAATATCAAATGGATGGATAAAATCACAAATGAAGAAGTTCTTGGAAAAATCGGAGAAAGAAGAACCTTGTGGAAGAGTCTGAAGAAGAGAAGAGGTCAGATGATGGGGCACACACTGAGACATGGGGGACTGCTTAGGGATATCTTGGAGGGGGAGGTGGGAAAGAAAAGGGGAAGGGGAAGACCCAGATTAGAATATTTCAACCAAATAATTGGGGATATGGGATGCCAGACATTTAGAGAGGTTAAACAGCTGGCGGAGGACAGAGTCGAGTGGAGACGGATTGTTGCATCAAACCAGTCTTAGGACTGTATACTCAATGATGATGAAATAAATATACAATTTTTGCTCGTTTAATAAGAGTAGATATTAATACCGTTCAAAAGAAATAGAGATGCAGCATCGTCCAAGTAAAACTGCTACTTAAAATTACGATCGTAAGTTGTAGAACAAAAATGTGAAAAATAGTTTCTTTCCATAACAACAATATTAAATTTAGTTTGTTTTTTCTCTACCCTGTAAAATTTTCTTGTCGTTAGTTAGCAGGTTTACACTCTAAGCCGACGATATTACTTTTAGACGTTAAAGCTAATTCCAATCAATATTTTCTGTTCTAATATAAACTATTTAGAAACTGGGCCAATTTTTTGTTCGTAAATCAAACAACATGTGATAATTAACAAACACTAGCCCCTTTTTATTACAAAGCTTTTATTAACTCACACTGTTCTGCGTATGTATGTTTGTATAATGGGTCAAATCTTGTAATCAAAATTTCGACCACTTGCCATCTAGCTAGCTAGTAGATCTCTGAAATTTCCCACACGTGAATTTTTAATTTAACTATCTCTTAATTGGTAACCATTTCTGAAGAAACGGAGAAATCAAGTTAAAATAAAAAATAACCATCGATTTTCAATCATTATAAGTAAATATAACATAAAGGGATCGAGTAAAACCAGAAATAACCATTGATTCTTACCTAATTCTATAAGAATAACCATTCCACCTTGTATTTTGAAGTTTCGATCATCAATAGTAAAATAACATTTAGGGATAGCGGTGTTGGTTTATAGAGAAACATATTAAACACAGGAATTTTTTGACGGGCATAGTCGGGTATATCCACAATAACCCATCAAAAAATTCCTGTGATCAATAGTAAACATTCTGAAGACACATATGAATAAAATTAAAATCAAAAATAATCATCGATTTTCCCCCTAATTATGTAGGAATAACTAACTATTCTACTTTTCATTTTTGAAGTTTCAATCAGTATATATCCATACCGAAAAAATTAATAAATCGCGTTATAACCAAAATAATAATCTATTGTCCCCTAATCCTGGATAAATATACATTACACATTGTTAAATTAGGGAACGAAGAAAAGATTTTTTATATTATAGACAAAAGGATCAGCCGGAGTTCGAACCCGGGATCTTCGCATGTGCGCTCCCATGCTTTTCTTAAGAGCCATAGCTCCTATATCCACTTAGCCACTGATCCCCGAACTCATGCTAGTACATCTAATGTTTAGGGATAAATATGAATTTGGAATGATCTTATGAAAAGCATCGAAGCGCACATGCGAAGATCCAGGGTTCGAACCCCGGCTGATCCTTTTGTCTATAATATAAAAAAATATTTTCTTCGTTCCCTAATTTAATTTAATTTATAATTGTCTTTCGACGCAGCCTCATTGTGGTTGCGTCCTGGAGTAAAGAAAAAAAATATTTTCGACCTTTGGGTTTGCGATCGAGTGGGAGGCGTTTGAATATATTACACATTGTATTTTTGAAGTTTCGGTCATTATTGGTAACCGTGCTTTTTACGTGATCTACTACCGCGAAAAGAGCTCTAGAAAAATAAAAACAAATATAGAACAAGATTTGGCGCTAAAGTATAAAAGAGACAATAAAAGAGTTTGTCTTCTGCTGGAATTATAAATTTTATTTATTTATAACGAGACTATAGTTTCGAGGGTTTTGGCCTCTTCATCAGTCTATTACAATGGATTAACATGAATTAATTTATGAATTCATAAATTAATTCCTATGAATCCATTGTAATAGACTGATGAAGAGGCAAAGCCCTCGTAACTATAGTCCCGTTATAAATAAATAAAATTTATAATTCAAGCAGAAGACACACTCTTTTATTGTCTCCTTCAATATATAAAAATTCTGGTACTCTCGGCAAAAAACTTTCAATTCATGTATAAAAGATTAGTTTTGATTTTCAAAATATAATTGTAAATCATATTAATTTAATTGTAGGTAATAATTTTAATTTAAGAAAAAAAGGACGTTATTAGAAAAGATTTTTTCGGATAAAATCAATCTACTTTTGGAATTAAGTTATGTAATGAAACATGAGTTTCGGAAACAATCAATCCTATCAAATATCCCAAAAGTGCCCTTTGTTTAATTATTTATATATTTTTTGTAAACTACGATATAATTTTTCAATTTTGTATCGAGAATAATCAATTTCAAATTAGGATAGATCACTAATGATAATCCTTTTTAATAAATAATTTTAAAATTGAATAAATATATTGTCAAAAAAGTTAGGCTATGACGAGGGGTGAACCGCTTCATCTATTGTCTTCTACTTGGAAATGAAAGTGGAAGTAGGTGTACACAATATTAGGCCGCGGTTCACCTCTCGGGTTATGATCATGAGTTTAAATTATAATTGTGTGTTGCAAAGAATTAATAGTGTCAAATTTTTAAAAAATTGTTAAATGATTTTTTTTTTACTTTGAAAACACGTGTCTAAAGATTTGGGTGTTTAGTTAGTAATGGTTGAGTTTGGGGTCTCGATCGATAGAACCAAATAACCCGAAAGTTTGTTGTATTATTTTTAAAAATTTAAAAAATGTGTCGAATGATTTATTTAGACTATGAGTTGTAATAATTAAATTAAACTAAGGTTTATTTTATCCTCAAGGAGTAATATTTTTTTTTTTTTTTTAATCAGAGTTTCATTAATATTCCCTGCGGTTTAATAAAAAAGATGAAATATTTTTGGAATATAAAAATAGAGGAAAAAATTCACCTATCTATGAAATATATTTATTTTTTAATTAGCAATTAGGTTGACGCGACAGCTGTTCACCGGCTGTCGTAAACAAAGCGACCCTGTCACGTATTTCACAAAGCATTTTGCAATTTTGAAATTGTAATTCACTTAAACGAACAGAACTTTGGATATGTGGTCTCGGACATGGTTTATAAATTTATATTTGAAATTTATTTTATAGAACTTAGAGAGATATAATTCTAACCTATAGAATAAGAGGAGGAGAAGTAGGAGACGGGTGGTTTCGTGTTTTATTATTATTTTAATTAAAAAACATAAACTTCAAAGGTATTCGACGATGCGATCAACTTTTAGCGGTTCCAACACAAATTGGTGGAATGAGATGGACAAGGGTGGAACCGTTTGGAATGAGCCTGGCCGATTCATAGTAAAATGGGTATTTGGTTTGATAGGGAGAGGCAGCGATGGCATTTTATTGTAGGTAATGCGATATCGAGTTTCCACGACTTGCAGGTCGCCACTGCTTAGTTATCGGAATTCAATAGGCGCCCATTCCGCCTGTTACAAAACCCAAGCAACTTGAAAACTTACTCCCTTATGGCGAACTTGGCATATTTGTATGCGGACACTAGGGTGAAAGACCATTGGTTTGCGATTTTAATCCTCCTGGGAATCTGACACCAATATTGCATGAACTATTATATTATCAGATATTTTACATAATTTATAATAAATAAAAACAGCAATGTGAGTGTTCTCTGTTTGATGCATATTTGCATATACCTATATAGTATTTATTTATTAATTTTATTTAATACCACTCTACATACCCATATTTGGTTTTGGTTCAGATATTTCAGAATATACACCAAATTATAATTGAATATATATATACTAAATTGTCATCTTCTAAATTCGAACTATCATGTGTAATATTTACTACATGTGAACAAAGTTGCTATTTTTAGCACTCTGGTTCGATTTCAAATGAGGTGAATACGACCCTTATCCATGACATCTCGAACTTAATAGATGACATTATTGTGTGATTTCTTTAGAAACTTTAAGCCAGATATTAACGGCTATTTGAACTCGTATATATGTAATGTTTTATTTATTAAGGAGTATAATCTCGAAGGCTTGGTCTTCTTTTTTTTATAAATTTTATATTTGATTTTTCTCATAGATATAAATATCAGAATTCAGGAATTTTTTGATCATCTCTTCTATGTGCCGAGAAAGCTAAGACAAATATTCATATGACATTTTCGACTTATAATAACCTCATCAATACACTTTTAAGCTATGGGACTGAGCTATGAAGTTCTGGAACACAATCACCGAGGGAACGTTTCAGAAAACCAACTTGCATAATCGATCCAACTGTAAATATCGTGAAATTCTACCTTAACACGTCGTGGAGGAATTTTTGGACTAGGGTTTTAGCGGAGACCTGGTGGAAGACCTTGTGACTCCTTTATCAGGCTTCAACCTTCGATGCCGTCCATGGGCTATTTTAAATCGCTTCCGGATAGCGCAGGATAGATTTCCTTACCTTATGGATAACCGGGGTATTGTGGAATCACCATCTTGAGATCGTAGTGGTCCAGACGATAGACCACATCATCAACGATGATTAATTAAGATATATTAAGTGTTATACCCCTATGGACTGGGGGGTAGAATAAGTCCACCGAATCGTGTATCGTATCATCCTGCTTGTCGTAGAAGGCGACTAAAAGGGGTTGGACGTGAGGCTAACAAGCCCACTCCGTAAAAAATTTCCCACTTACTCAATCAACACATCGTGTAGGATCTCCATCTAGGTTTTTTAAAAGAGGACTTCCCCTACTAAATCTGACGTAACCAGCAGCACTATAACACCTAATGAAACTAGACTTAGAAATTCGAAATTTTGCTTAAAAATTTGAAATATGTCTTACAAATAATAAAAATAATGGTGTTCTAAATTTCTTCTAAGTGTATTTCTGTGTATATCTTCTTTCTATGTTTCTTTTTAACATTTGATAATTTGAAAGATAGAGTTTTCAAATGTCTATCTTCAAATTGTTAATATAAAATCATCTATCACCATTTCAATGTCGTTTACTTTGTTAATGTTGAGGTGGGGGTTGAAGTAATGATTGCAGTCGGGCTTTTTTTTCCTACACGTTTTACTTTGAGAACTTTCTTTCTTAACTTCTCTCCATTGTGAAATCCATTATTTTATAAGCTCAAACAAAAAAAAAAAAAAAGTTATAACTTTTAAATGAGAGTAAAGCAATGCCTGGCTAATCCTACTCTATCTGAATGCACGAAGGATTTTCTCATTTGAACCTGTCTGTTTTGTTTTTGTATTATATTCATCTCAGTGACATGAAGCTCCATTTAATAATAATAATCATAATAATAATAACTTGTCTTCAACTGTAAGTGTTAACGTATAAAAATGTCTCCTTTTCTATTCTAATGTCTAATTAAATTTCAAGCGCTTCTCATTTCTCTTAGGACATCCATTTTGTTATCTTTGATGCCCAGAACATTTAAAATACAAACATCTCTCGTCAAGAAAAAGCAAATGGAAACGTGACTCTCCTAGGGATGAGCTTTCGATTTTTAAATTACATTTTTCTAAAAAAAAAATAAAAAAAGGAAAAAGGAAAAAGAAAAAATGATGTATGTAACAACTTTATAAATCGTAATACTATTTAGGTTTCAGAAAATATAATATATAAAAAAAAAACTTGAAATAAGAATTTAAAAAGTATCTTTGAATTGGATTAGTCTTTAAACCACCTGAGAAATGCATTTCGCTTTAATTATTCTAGAAAAGGAGAATCAATAATAAATTTTAAAATTCAAGAGTTATAATACTGTTTTGATACGGAAGTCTAAGCTGGTGTGTGTTTCACATAGGGCTGGTCTAATTTGAGGCTCTAAGTATACCTGCCTATTACTTAAAAGCCCAACTTAATAAAAAAAAATTTATAATATTTTTTTGAAGAAAACACGTTTTAGTAATATATTTATTTGTAGCCTAAAAATGTAGATATATTGATTTTTTTCTTTTGCACATGAATACTTATGGGAATTCGAGACAGTTTATCTATCTGGTTGATCTTCGAAAAATCGTTTGTATTTCTCCAGAGTGACAACATCTACCTACTAAATTTTTTAATAAAATAAATTCGAATAAAAATCTTTGTTTTGATAATATTAATAAAAAGAATATTGAGATAAATTTTTTCTCATTATAAAAACATTTATTTAACACAAAAACGATTTCAAGAAATAGAGTTGGAATTCTACCCTAGTGCTTTTGTTTTATTCTGTTGGCTGCAAATAACTTTTTATTTTTACATTTATGAATCTCTAATTAACTAGACTGTCAAATCTATTCTATCATTCGATTCATAAAAGTTGAATTATTGATCTGTATAAATTTGTTGAAAATAATTTGCATAGAAGTTAAAACCATTTTAAAAGCTCTGTCCATTTACTTCCATGTTAAAGAATAAATATTTAATACATTAATGATTCGATGGTAGAAATTTGAGAATTTTTTTATAAAAATGATAAACAGATGCGTATCCCCTTAAGAAGATTCTCGTTGGCTAGATCTTTGCTTATAGATACTATCACGGCTCTGATGAGTTAAAGTCAATAATTCTCCCTAGAGCCTACTTTGCGCGATTTGCTGTCTCCCATCATTCCTACGGAATTAAATTGGAAAAGTGCCGATCTACTTCATTCGCCAATACCATTGTCCCTATGACTTCAAGAAACAGGTTCCCAGTCTCCGTCTTTTTCGAAACTTATAATCTTCAAACCTTTAAGACCCGGGTGCATAGAAACCTTTATTTCCAACCTTTTCCATCTACTGGAGCTGCATCTTCTAAATAAATAAAAAAAAGTAAAAATTAAACTAATAAATCTGTAGTGTTATAAATTGTTTTTATTATATGTCAGAAGAGTTTTTTTTTTTTTTTTTTGTATTTATGATCTCGGGAATGAACCTGACAGTTGCCAATCCCTCGTGATCGGGAATTTAAACTTTTTATCGACAATAATTATATTAATTCTTCAAAATTAAAAATCATTAGATCCAATTAAAAATAAAGTTACATTTTTAATATCAGCTTTTTAACATTTTTTTTAATTATACCTAATGATCTTTAATAATGAAAAATTAAACGAAAAAGAGATTCCTATTGAAAAACAAAAATTTTATTGATTTTTTTTTTTACATTTTAATAACACAATCAAGAAAATTATACATATAAATATTATCCATGGAACCTTCGGTATTCGAGTCCCACTCGCACTTGTTTGTAAATTCTCAATGGAAAATCCGGCGTGCAAATTGAAATCATCTGGCTCAGCGAACAATCTTGCTAGCGGTGATATGCATGAACTGGAGGTATGGGGTGTTTTCGGGTATAGAGAGAGGATGAGGCTCTTTGGGCTGGTGGGGGGCGATGTAGGAAGCGAGGGTAACATGAGATAAGGACCCCCACCACAGAGGGGGCCGCCCAGTCGAAAACGCGTCGGCATTTAACCCAAGCCCAGCAGTTACAGTGGGGGGGTCGATGGTTTATATATACACATATATATATAACGAGAAGGAGAGAGAGAGAGAGAATATACATATACACGAAGCGATAAGGTCGTTTTTTGGTTTAAAAATACGTTTTCCTCTTGTAGCCAACCAGCCAACAAAAAATAATATATTGTTTATTCCTTCCTGTATGAAGCGAAATAGTTTTAATAATGTTTGTTTAAAGATGTGCCATATCAGGGCAAACGGTAACCCGAGGGGGAGGGATATACTTTACGATTATGGGCTTTAATGGCATTTGAGTGGATCTGCTGAGTAGATAGACTTAGCCCCCACGCAGCGGAAAAGCAAACACCTATAAAGGAATAATTAAAAAAAAAAACACACCAACTGCCACATTTAAATTGGTATTCTGTAGATATGAGTAAGGTATGGTAATTACCTTAACTTTCATTGAATCCTTTTTATCTAAATTTCTTTTTTTATACGTATCTATGCCATGGGCACATGCAGAATATTTTCCAAGAAAATGGAGGGGGGCAAAACTTATTTCAATAATCACAATGAAATATCTCAAAAAGTCGTTAAATTTCATGTCATCAATCAAGAAAATATTCTTTGTATCGATAACGGAATTTAAAAAAAAAAAAATGCTAAGCAGTTAGATTATAGCCAGTCAAATTTTTGAAGGGACCCGGGCTTGAATCCAGGCTTTCTAAGTCTAAAGTAAGCTACCCACTGTGCCAACCAAACCCCCTTTGAAATAATTACGGAAGGAAGAATTTGAATAAATGTTATTTTTTATTTATTAGTTTCCTTTTTAGCTGAGCCAGTCAAAACCCGATTTTTTTTTATAATTAGGTATATTGATATATACAAGGAGAAGTACAACAACAAGGTACAACTTCTGTAGCCCGCGGTGGACCCTTGTATCTTGAAAATAAGAAGAGATTTCAGGGATTGGATCAGAGTTGAAGATATCTGTGGATGCGGGTCTTGAAAGACTGAAGGTTACATGTAGCTGGGAAGACGGACAGGGAAAGAGAGTTCCACTCTCTAAAAGTAATAGGCATAAACGATTTGGCGAATGAGTTTGTTCCATTAATATCCAATTTAAGCACGTAGGGGTGCTGAATCATAGAAAATATTTTGCACAAATGAAGCTTTTAGAGGGATTATTGATGTTATCTCGTCAGAACAAACGCCATGGTAATATCTATTAAAAAGGGAAAGGGCCGAGACAGTTCTACGATGGGCTCTGGAGTCAAGAGTGTCAGTTAATACTGGTTCTTTTTTTAGTCTGATAGCTCGCCTTTGAATTGCATCCAATTTAGCAAGATAATGCTTGGAGGCTCCTCATCTCCACAGATGCGAGCAATATTCGAGACAAAACCTTTTAGTAAGAAGTTGAATCTGAATGAAAAAGCGTTTGGACCGCAAAAGATAGCCAAGCTTACATGCTGCAGCTTTTGCTACTGAGATAATATAGTCATTTCAAGAAAGTTCAGCAGAACACTAAATATGGATACCATATTTTGTCACGAAATTCCAATGAGCTCGAATCAAAGAAAATGTCAGGAAGATTTCTATCTACTCGCCTGGAAATTAGACAGCATTGCGTTTTGCCAGCATTAAAACTTACCAAGCTATGAGACCCCAAATTTGTAAGCCTGATTAAATCTAAATTTATCCAAGAAGCGATGTTTGTGTTTTATAGATTTAGGTAAATGAAAGTAAAAAGGGAGTTGAAAGCTATAAATATTCATAATAGAAAAAAAAGACTGCTTTTTTTCTTGTCACTATTTGGGATCAACTATTCAATTCTTGGCTTCCCTTGAATGAATGCATAAAAAAAAACCAGGGGTAGGTACTGGGTGCCTAGCCTAACTTTTCCTCCGATTTCTATACTAGCAAAGGCAGGCACGTGGCAAATAAAGTGCAGAAAGGAGCCGAATGGCCACAGAGCCTATAAATGGAGAGCCGATCAAAGGGTCGGCGCGAATCCAATTGGCACCCGATGAATGTCCCCCTTCGGGTGGAAATTTCCGAATGAGTATCCTTTGCAAGGCCAATGCATTCACAAGCAATTGCACTTTGAAATACGACCACTCAGCTGCAGCCAAAGCCAAATTCCACGTCACATCTGGCGTCGTCCGAATTCCGACATTTTGCCCAATAAATGGGATCGTTTTATACAGAATGGTCAATTCATAGATGCCAAAAATCATAAAGGTTATATCCCTTTATGATGTGTAGATTGCCAAGTAGTTCTTTCACTTTCGTTCTTTCTTTCCAGTTTCCTTTTTATCGTTATCGGATTTATGTTTTGAAATAACTTAGAATTTATTTTTCAATCAATGTTGAAAAATATATCAAAAATTATATTTAAAACATTTTAAATTATTTTGATGCAAGAACATGCTGTACCAAAAAGGTGTAACCTCTGTAGTCCGGGATGAAATCTTTCAACATGAAAAGAAGGAGAATAGAATGAAAATTTCAAGGATTGGGTCGGAGTTGAAGGTGTCTGTGGACATGGGACTTGAAAGACTGAAGGTTATATCTCGCTGGAAAGACGGATTAGGAAAGACAATTCCAATCTTTAGAAAACATAGTGATAAATAATGCGTTTTTTTGGTTATAATCTAATTTGAATGTTTGAAAATCCTTTGATTCGTGCAAATGAAGCTTTAGGGGGATTAGTGATTTTATTTTATCAGATAATTATTTTTTATCTTTTAGTGTATTTTATTTGATTTTTAAGTTATTATTATTTTATTTGTAGGGTTTAGTTTTTTTGAAGCCGGTTTTATTTTTTTTTTATAAAAACTATGGTGTTCCCAGTTCATCTTCAGAACTCCTTATGCTAAAATTGTTCCTTTAACTATATTCCGAACATGTATTTCTTCGACCATAGTCCTTCGCACAATTTAAGAATATTTTTTGCGAAATATTTGGGTCCCTTATAATAATGGTTGCGTGCTAAGAAATGATTTTATGATCTCAATTGTTCGATGAAGTACCTGATTAATGTATATTCATCAGCATTTGATTTTCTTCAATTACGTCAGTCTTGATTGTAATAAACTATAATTAACCGAAATTACTATTTTATTGAAAGAACTAACATTTCTAATAACTTGCAGAATTTAGGACATCAAAAACTTTCAGAAAAGGAATAAATAAATCGGCCAACTGCGATTTGGACCACATACCAAGAGTTATCTTCCAAAATTCCTGAGATATCAAATTCTTTCTTAGTGTTGATTAAGAGAAAATGAGTGAAAACGAAGATTTTTCAATAATTTTAAGCCACTTCTGAACGCCTGCGACAGGTACAAAATTAACCACAAATATCTCTCACACACCGTCATTTTAAAGGAAAATTAAATTTTTTAAAATAGCCTAATTCTACTCATAGATTTTTACAGGGATACCTTACACAAAAAAATGAAAATATAGTCCCTTATACCAAACTCAACAAAATTTTGTATACATAATCACTGGGCCTCCAGAAGTCTAATACCAAAAACTAACCACCCAAAATGGGGGGGTATAGGTCCAAAAAATGAAAATATAGGTCTATGAACCAAATTCAACCAAATTTTGTATAGCTACATAATCATTGGGCCCCCAGAAGTCTAAAAATGCAAAAACAACCCCCCCCCCCCTACATGATTATAAATAATTTTATTAAA
>JALMQS010000102.1:5596068-5731888 GCA_024734495.1 Forficula auricularia
TCTCTCACACACCGTCATTTTAAAGGAAAATTAAATTTTTTAAAATAGCCTAATTCTACTCATAGATTTTTACAGGGATACCTTACACAAAAAAATGAAAATATAGTCCCTTATACCAAACTCAACAAAATTTTGTATACATAATCACTGGGCCTCCAGAAGTCTAATACCAAAAACTAACCACCCAAAATGGGGGGGTATAGGTCCAAAAAATGAAAATATAGGTCTATGAACCAAATTCAACCAAATTTTGTATAGCTACATAATCATTGGGCCCCCAGAAGTCTAAAAATGCAAAAACAACCCCCCCCCGAACCAAATTCAACCAAATTTTGTATAGCTACATAATCATTGGGCCCCCAGAAGTCTAAATGCAAAAACAACCCCCCCCCCTACATGATTATAACAATTTTTATTAAATATTAAATATAAGTGAGGGGCCAGGTTGTATGGTTCAGTCAAGTGGATGGCCAGATCAGAACGTGTCAGTATATTTTTCTTTACTGAGATTTTTAAGTTATAATTCACCAATGTTTAAAGAAATGTTTTTCTTTATAAAAACCAATGTTTCATATGTGCCAAATTTACTTAGTAAATACAATTACTTTTGATATGAAGGCGAAGACACCGTAAAATTGTTTATATTATTTAGGTATAGATAGAAATAAAATTCTGACCAAATGGCGTGTATTATATTTATCCAGCCTTCCACTGACATTTCGGACCCTTGATGGTACTTCTTCAGGAAAGAGATTAGTCCTGTGTTTTATTAACTAGTCAAGGTCCGAAACGTTGATGGTAGCTTAAATAAATATAATAGACAAAGATTTTGGCCAGAAATTTATTTCTATCTATAAGATACCTAATGAATATAAAAAACTTTTACTTGTTACTTTTATTTTATTTTAATTATTAATGTGTGTCAAGTAGAAGACATGTGTCTGCACTAAACACACCAGAATATCTAGTGAGAGTTCAAAAGTTTTTTTTTAACTAAAGGAATTGAGTTGAGGGAATAAAATCCCCATTATGAACATAAAGAATGGGATCTTTTAGGTAACCTGGAAGCCATCATTCGAATCAGAGCCATTTAATAAATCTACAATGTAAATCCAGGTCAAAGAGTGAAAAGCGAGCTGAACGAAGGCAGCCCGTTGGACGTGGCAGCCACTACTACGAGTACTTTCACTTACTTACTATTAGTCGCTCTAACCCGGAGAGCTTTATGTATAAAAGATTAGTCAACTCGTGCGTGTCTTAAATTGTATTTAATTTATCTGGCGGATGCAGGCGAATGGCCTGGGTGGCGATAGCGTTGAGCCTCTTCAGTAGATAATCGAGCCCCGGGCCGTGGCTTGCATTCCAATAAGAAAACCGATTCAATTTACGCGTGAATTTGCAGGGTAGTTTATGAGAAAAGAAAACTGCACCCGGATACCCACCAAGCAACTACGACAGCTTTAATATAATTTCCACCTGCTATAAGCCCGATAAATAAATCGATTTTTACGTTCACTTATATTTTTATTTATTCTTTTATTAATTAATTTATTTTAATGAAATAATGCAGGAACAGGCTCATAGAGACCACTGATGCATTTTCGAAAAGAAAATTATTTAAGGGTAGATTTGGAGATGAAGGTGATATCAATGCATTCGGATCGCCATGGTAAGAATTGAGAAAACGAATCAAGGAGAAAGTTCTAGTCCTCTAGAAGTCAAAGGAATAAGCGTAGTAAGGAACTACGTCAGCACTTCTTCAATTTGAATACGAAGGGGTGTTACGAGTCGGCGAATCGGGTGAAAGCTCTTGATATTAACTCATCAGACAAGAGATTTTTTTGGGGGGGGGGGGGGTATGTGCAGTGACTGAATGAAATCATTAAGAGTCTGTTCAGGAAAGACAGACAATTTGAGCGTGTTTTCTAGGAATAATCTTCCAAAGTTGCCTATCCTTTTTCTTGAATATTTACTTCTCACTTTGGTAATTCAAAGGTTTATCAATACATAATCTTCTTCCATTTGATTGAATAAAAAATTGAAAGAAAAATAACAAACTTTTTCAAGACTCTGTATGTATATACGCAAGTTAGAGCTGGCCTAGTAATAAACTAAAGGGTGTTTTTTAGAGGTTCACAACTTTAAATTAAAATAAAACAAAGAAAAATATTTTTAATATCAATGAAACTGGCTTTATTGGAAAGATACACGGCTGGCGTGTAGATGGCGCAATCTGGATTTCCAATTTTCACACACTTTTTGCAGCAATTGCGGCCGTATTTCGACAATAATTCGCCGAATGCTATGTTCGATCGTCTCTGGTTTATCGGCGTAGAGTGAAGATAAACCACATGTCAAGTCACTTGTCTACGTCGATAAACCAGAGACGATTGAACACTTGAAACACAACATTCGGCGAATTATTGGCGAAATACGGCCGCAATTGCAAAGTGAGTGAAAATTGTAAATCCTGATTGCGCCATCTACACGGCAGCGGCGACGGCCACATGCCCGAAATCATATTCAAACATTAATGGCATGAAATTATCTTTCCAATAAAGACAGTTTCATTGATTTTAAAAATATTATTTTAACTATTTATGTCCATCAATTAAATTAATAAGTTGTTGTAGGGAAATAATACTTGCATAAGCTATTATCCTTATTTCCCTACAACAACTTATTAGTTAAAAATATTTTTCTTTATTTTACTAGTATTTTAATTTAAAGATATGAACCTCTAAAAAAACACCCTTTATTATAAATCTATTTTTTATTTTAATTATCTAAAGAAAATGACTAAATGGACATCTATGTTCCCGAGGCCAATAAAAGAAAAAAAAATCTAAAGAAAAAATAATATTTTCTGCAATTTTGAACCGGAAGTTATAAAACTAGAGAGTCCAAAAGCTAATCATTCTCTGTATTGGAAATACAATATTTTAGCACTAGAGCGAATTTTCTATGACTTTCAGTTTTTAGCTATTCTGGGTATCAGAATCCAGACACACAGACGAACATAACTTTTCTTAGCGTTTTAAATATTTTCGAACACAATAAATATATTTGCTTGAATACAATATTAGAGACTCCAGGCAGACAGGGAAGTATACTGAGTGGACTTCTATCGCCGATTGAAGTTCGTTCCTGAGAGCTGGAAATGTTTCTTCGAATTTCCCAAATGAAATAAAATGTTTCAGGTATTTTCTAAATCAGAAAATATATAATTCTATAGTTAAGTTCCAAGAATAGATTTCTTACAAATATATGTTCTCGCGTTGAGTGCGAACACCTCGAGTTTCTTTGTATCCAGCCTCACCTCAGCTTCTACCCTCAACCCAACCACGCTTTACACCCCACGTGCTTCTGGTAAAAGATGCATTTAAATTCCAGACGGGGACGCGAGCAACGCCGAGGTTTTCCAAGTTGCTCTAACCTAATAGAACACCGCTCGATATGGGCGCAAATCCCGACCCCCAAGATCCCACACTCTTTACAAAATCCGCCCAAAACATCACCCGTTGCCCAACCTTTCGCTCAGACGCTCGCCAACTTTCCTATTTAACTTCCGTTTTACAAACTCTCGACGAAGAGACGTGTACGATGAAAAATTAATAAAAAATAAATGTATGAACTCACTTTCATACTCAAATCGAGTCGAAGAAGTGAAAGTGTGTGTTCTGCATACGATAGACATTCTATTCTACTTGTACTCTAAGTAGACACATTAATGAAGATTCTTTATAAATTTATTTTTCAGCTATTAGTATAATTGTTATAAAATAAAATATTAATAACTATATTTAAATGGGTGCATCATTTGAATTAGTTATAAAATGTATGATACTTCTTATTTATAAGATTCTTCCAAAACTTAAGTAGAATTTAATTTTATAAATTTTTGGGTTTATTCAGTCACAAAAATTAAACAAATAGAGAAATGTCAGTTAATTAACACTATTTATTTCATAGATTTACTAGACAGTTTCGGTCACCACTGGTAGACCATCTTCAGAGATAAATTTCGTTCAAGATTTCGAATTTGTCACTCTATACATATAACTCATTTTTAATTCAACATCGATATTTCAATAAATTTCAAAAAAATAAATAATTTATAAACAGTTGTCTCTGGTTTTGAAATATGATTTGAACTACAGTTTCGGTCACAATTGGTAGATCATCTTCAGTAGTAAATTTTATTCAAGATTTGGAATTTGTCACTTAGTTCAAATAACTCATTTTTAATTCAACATGGATATTTCAATAAATTTCAAAAAAATAAATAATCTATAAACACGTGTCTCTGGTTTCAAATCATATTCTAAAACCAGAGACACTGTTTAGAGATTATTTATTTTTTTGAAATTTATTGAAATATCCGGAAATATCCATGTTGAATTAAAAATGAGTTAAATGTACAAAGTGACAAATTCCAAATCTTGAAAGAAATTTACTATTGTAGATGATCTACCCAGTGATGGCCGAAAGTGTCTAGTAAATCTATGAATTAAATAATATTAATTAACTGAAATTACTCTATTTGTTTAATGTGTGTGACTAAATAAACCATAAAATTTATAAAATTAACTTCTTATTTATATGAAGATTATTTCCGGTCATATTTTTGCAGTGAGTAAGCAAAGCAAGAGCGCCAGCGTTCTCGATTAACTCGGCCCATTATATTATGTTCTTTAATATCCATGAACTTTCATCCGATTTAAATTAAAAGAAAAGTCGATTGCAAACTTATAAAATAACTATATCTTAGCAATGGAAAATCGAAGAGCAATTACATTTAAGTTATAGTTTTAAGCTAGGTATCGGCTATAAAGAATATTGCGAAGCTTTGACTGAAATTGAACCACTGGAAGATCTTTTTAGTTCTGACGTTTTTGATTACAGATAGGCGAATTCAAAGGGAGAAAATTGGGATTTCAAATAATTATATGAAGGTTGTAAGTGAAAGTAGTGTGTGCCCCCTTCCTCTCATATTATATTATTTCTCAGTTTAATTGGTTGGAAAATGAATAGCTGTGTGTGCAGTTAGTATACAGATTTGAAGTGTAACTTCCGTAGCTAACTTTTCTAATTTCAGTTTCCCTTTACTTTAATAGATTATATTTTTATTTCAACCATTTTTATTAACATTAGTACAAGGTAGAAAATAATTTAATTCAAGAAATTTTATTAATTATTATAATAATTGGTAATAATTATTACGATCATTTTAATTAAGAACTCGTATTCTCATTTAAAACATTTATTTAACAACAATATCAACATATAAATATAAATACAAACAATAGAAAGATTAACAATACATCAAGTAAGCTTTGTACGCATCAATTCTCCCCTCCTTAGAACACGGACGCAGCTTCCCACAGGATCATTCTTCTTTCTTCCTAGGTTTAAAATAACTCGAATGATATTTAACTAACCTTCCCCTTTCTTGACTATTTTCAATAATTTTTGCTCCATCCATCGATTTTTCTAAATATATTTTTCTTTGATGAAGTAACTCTTCCTTATTTTGATTTAATTTCATCTGACCAGCATCTAGTTTCTCCTCTTCCATTATATTCAACTCATCCTCCTTGACTTCCTTCAACCAGTACGGAATTAAATCATCTTCATTAGTTAATGCCCTTCTACTTTCCTCTATTTGTAATTCCATTGATGGACTAATGATTTCCGAAAATTTATTCACACAACAAATAATATGACTACCGATCTCACTTTCTATTCCTACTTTCTTAGGGAATCCTACTGCTTTTTGGACAAGGAACTCCCTTTTTCCTTGCCCCTCCACTCGTTTCCCTTCTTGAAGCAAGTGTCTTCCCCATGTCCTTCCCGCCTACAGAATCCACAAAAACGTCTATCCTGAATGCAACTTGTCTTCTCTTCTTTATCCATATCCTTTAAATCCCTTTCTATTTCTTCTACCGTCTGCATAAACCCTTCAATATCAGTGAATTTCATTCCCCTAATGGACGATCTAACACGTGGAGTAATCATCTCCACTAAAACTTGAAGGATTGAACCAGCATCTTCGTCCGGAAAAACTCTCTTATATAAAGCCATCTTATTCTCAATAAATAACCTTATAGGTTCGTCTTTTCTTTGTTTCTCCTCATAAAACATAACCTTTAACTTTGAGACTACGATTAAACTATCGTATTCTCGGAGAAATTTCATTTTAAAATCTTTCCAATCCAACGCTGGAAATTGATTGACCACCCGCCACCATGTCTTGGCCTTATCTAACAACTGATCCGAAACCACCACGAGCCAAACATCTTCCGGTACTTTATATTTTAATAGAGTATTCTCGACCTTTTTTAAAAATAACTTCGGATCTTCCTCTGGGAGAGCTCTAAACACCGGAAGGAATTTTCCCACGTCTGCTAATTGAATATTCCTATTAATCTCGAAATCACTTCCCTTTTCCGAATTTTCCTTCCTTTTTATTATTTCTTCCAACTCTATCCTCTTGTTTTTTTCCTCTTCCAAATCATCTTTTAATTTTTTTATTATTTTTTCGAATTCATTTTTTAATTTATTCACCTCCTCTTCCAAATCCATTACTCTATGCTCACCTTTTTTTATATGATCCTTGATCTTCGATATCTCCCCCCTCGTTATTTCCATATTCGCAAAATCATTTTTCTTATTCCTCTTCACTAGTGGTCTACTAGGTTTTCTTATCATTTTCACATTGTTCGGGCGCCAATATTACGATCATATTAATTAATACTCGTAATCTTATTCAAAACATTTATTTAACAACAATATCAACATATAAATATAAATACAAACAATAGAAAGATTAACAATACATCAAGTAAGCTTTGTACGCATCATAATTTTTATTTACAGTTAAGATTAACAAAACCTCCTATTTATTGTAATATCTTTAAGGCGATATCTATAAGTTAAAAATTAATATAACCTTAACTGTAAAGAATAATTATATAAATCAGTGGCGGTTGGTGACTTTTCAACCAGAGGTTCTTCTTCATTTTTTGCAATTTTATTTTAATCTTTGCTTTTTTTTGCAAATTTCATCTAATACATCATCATTTTCGTTACCTATTTTTCAAATTTAACATTAGATTTTTAAAAATATATTTTCGGACCTTCGCCCCAAACGGATACTGCTTTGTGTAAGTGAGGGTAGGATTCAGAAATTAATTCTTGTGACTTAAACTCCACAGCCCCTGAGATGGAAATCGACAATCTTCGACAATGAATCAGACCGTTCTATAAGAAAATCTTAAAGTTCCCTTAATTCTATTGCTATAAGCAAACTATAGGAATCTTAATTATCTATGATCTTATATATTGAGATTTGTTAGAAATGGATTAGTCCAAAAATTCCCGAATCATCTTTATATATTCCTTTTTTGTATTTTTACTATTTTAATATTTCTTCAATTTTTATTCGACTAAAACTCGTTTGAACTTGTCTTTGACATTCTTGAACTGAAAGATATACCAGGGAGTTCAAACCTTCTATCCGCACTCTTTTCGGAAAAATCATTCATTTTCATTGCGCCTTGAAACTATGCAATAATTTTATTTCATTTCGAGAACCAATATATTTTTAAAAACAAAAAAATGTTTTTTATAGAAATATTTGAAATAACGGATAACAAATAAATGAGAAATTGAATGAGGATTTTATCAAAGATTTTAGTAGATTATTATGTATATATTATTTGTCATAAAGTTTCGCCCCCTCAGAAGTCGACCCCGAGCGCTAACTTGCTGACGGATAATAATTCGAAAATTTAAAGATCCTTCTGAAATTGTGAAGTCGACATTATACATATATTTATGAAAATACTCTAAATGTTTGAAATTTTATGGATGTGCCGCATCCACAGCATCCATGGACCGCAGGCCACTTATATATATATACATAATTTTGAAAATTTCCTGAATTAAACTATGTATTTAAGTAATGAAGTTACACTTCAAAGAAACAATCCATACTGCTTGATTAAATTAATGCCTAGTAAATGACTCAAGGATAAAAATACTAGTTAAGCACAAGTCGTGTTGTGTGAACACACCAGATTATGAGACTAGCAATTTAATTATCCAATAATCCCAAACAAAAAGCTGTTGTTCTCGTCTATATTGTTGGTCCTGTGGATTATTTAAGATGAAACCCTTTTTTTGTAATCCATATTAATAATCCGTGGGGAAGCATCTGGTGAGACGGGACTCTAAGCTCCTTCCGCCACTGGTTCTTGTCCCATTTTCCCCTTTTTAGCTCAACCCTCGTATTCTCGTACTCCTTCCCATTCGTTACAGAATCCATTAAAAAAGATCAAGTGCAAACGACTCTATTTTCCATTTGAGTAACTTCCATCCATATTTCTTCAATTTTATTTTTATTAATATCACATTAATATGACACATAATCATTTCGAAAAAATATAGGTGATTAAATAAACTGCAGAGATCATATCACACTCTTTCACTTACTTCTTTCTCTATAATTAGAAATAAATATTTTTAATACCTTTAAAAATTAGAAATTCAATATTATCTTTCTTATATTTATAAAAATAAAACCGATTTCAAAAAAATTAAATGAAACAAATAAAATAATAAGAACTAAAAAATAAAATAGACTAGAAGGTATAAAATAATTATCTAATTTAGTTACAACTAAACGTCCCATCGGATGCTCAATTTATTTTTCCTTTTCAAAAAATAATAAAATAATTTTCTGTATATAGAATTAACATAAGAAATTATTGATTATATTATTTAACTTTCGAGGTTCAAAATTGCTTTTAGAAAAAATTAAAACTAAAAGTTTAAAATTTAATTTGTCTAATCGAGAAATAAAGATTTATTTATTATTTATTATTATTACTAAAAATAGTAAAATTTCTTTTTGGCGTATATCTAATTTAAGTGAAACATCTTATATTAATTTTTGAAATTTGATTCATAAAATACCATTCGTCGCAAATCACTTGAGGTTCACACCCATTTATTTTATTGAAAAAATTTTTAAGATTCCGAGTTTCAATTAATCAATGGAGACAATAAGAGACTCGTAACAATACAGATTTAAGAGGATATTGAATTTCATTTGTTTAATAAATTTTAAAAAATCTTTATTTTCAAATTAGTATTTACTTTACAAATTTTAATATAAAAATAAAACCGACTTCAAAAAAATTAAATGCAGCAAATAAAATAATAAGAACTCAAAAATCAAATAAAATGCACTAAAAGGAATAAAATAATTATCTAATTTAGTTACAACTAAACGACGAAATATTAACATGAAATCACTTTTTGAAGTCGGTGCCAAAAATATACATTTTATGAATCGAACTCGGTGGATCTTACTTATTACGTTTGGCGGGTACGCTCGCTTAAATAGTTTGTTTAGCACCGACTTCAAAAAGTGATTTCATGTTAATATTTCGTCTTTTAGTTGTAACTAAATTAGATAATTATTTTATACCTTTTAGTGCATTTTATTTAATTTTTGAGTTCTTATTATTTTATTTGTTGCATTTAATTTTTTTGAAGTTGGTTTTATTTTTTTTTTTTATAAAAATTATTTTTATTCTTCTCTTTTTAGTGATGTTATTAATAGTGACTTAATATAATACCTTGCATGCATCTCGTAAGAGAAAGCGTCAGGTGAATGAATCAGAAAATGATAAAAAAAATTCAATCTATAAATATAGAAATTCTCTCGAAACGTTTGAGGGTTTTAAATGAACGTTTAAAGATTGTTTTTTATAAAACATTTTATTTATTATAATTTCTCTTATTTCCTCATAAGAATTGGGGATTTAGGATATTTCGTCATTGATCATATCATCAGAACTTGACCAAATTTTCAAAAAATCTCGCTGAACATACATAAAATAAATAAATAAATAGGGTCCAAATGCAGAAAGAATCATCAAAATCGGTTCATAAACAAAAAAGTTATGCCTGAACAAACATAACAAAAAAGGTCCAATATCAATGAAAAAAAAACGGGGCCAATCGGAAACTATACTGAATCCAATGCAAAAAAATCATCAAAATCGGTTTACAATTGGCGAAGATATCAGGTAACATAGACACAAAAAAAAATTCAGTCGAATTGAGAACCTCCTCCTTTTTTGAAGTCGGTTAAAAAAGAATCATTGGTGAACTGGCTAAAACTATATATACAGGGTGTTCGCGAAAAATGCCTTAAAAAGTTCTAAAGATGACTTGATCAGACAGAAACGTTGACTTTTAGAAGAAATAAATCTTTATTTTATCACTTGGAAGTTGAGACTTTAATTAGCTAATGGGGACAACAACGACCTATTTATAATCATGATTAGTTTTATTTAAATATTTTAATAATAATAAATTTATTTATCTACATAATTTAAAAGACTTTTTGCTCTCCTCCTTTAAAAAAATGTGTAGGTACGTGGCAGGTATACATAATATAATTGTTTTTCTATTAAGTAATTTCTTATTCCAAGCTTAAGCACAAAATTACTCAGAAGAGGGCAGCACTTTATGACAACGCCTGTATTTAGACAACCATCACAGACCAGTAGCATGCGATTCTCCAGGCTTTCTCTCTCTATATAACACGTGTATCGTTTTGATCTGAGTGCAAAAGTCTATTCCAAGAATAATAGAAATTAAAAAATTAATCTCTAATTGTCCGAAACAGGTTTGACCTTGTATTTGGTACTTGTATTGGGCATCCTTGCAATACACCTAAACTCTAAAGAAAGAGAGATCATTCTACCCGTGCTCTTTGTACTTATTTTCATCGGTCAGATTCTAATGAAAGAATCGCTCACCCGCACATTAAATAATAAAAAAGTGAAAATTTTTTCAAAACTCGGTACACTAGAAATGCCCTGGTAATTATTAATAAACTTAAATATAAATTGTTTATTTATGGCTATACTATATATTATAACATCCTCTTAAAATCTAAAACTTTTGCTTCAAGCGTATTTATTGAACTGAAAATGAAGTAATTGAAATTTTGTTTTAAAAAATAACTACCCACAAATTCAACTGAAATGAACTTGCAATCGGGAAGTTAATTCTTCACTTGAAAAGTAAAAGTGCTTCTCTTTGATTTAATCCATTGAGATGTTTCACAATACAAGTGCTCTTGTAACAACTTAAAAGATTAAACAAGATTTTCCCTCTTTACTATCTCTCGTCTCTTTCTTTCTCTTATTATTTATTCAAACAACTGCTTGAGCAGATCACCTTCTTTAGTTAAAAGAAGCTTACAAATTGAATCAACTTAGTTCGATACATTATCGATCATAGAAGAATAAAAAGAGATAAATTTTAGTAATTAGATTAGGTTACTTTTTTCAACAGATTCACATTTTCTGAACGGATCTAAGATCTCTAATCAATTTCAACAAGGTTTCTTTTATTCTTATTCTTTGGCTTTTTATTTATTTCTAACAATGGTGTGTTAAATATAAGAGTTCAAATTGCCGATAGAATTAGACTTAAAATTTATAAGGAAATCAAAAGAAGTAACCTACAGATCCAAGATCGAATGGATTATATGTCAGAAGGGTTGTTTTATTTTGGCCCTCGGGTTTGATACCCTAGTTGCGGAAAACAACCTTTCTAATTTACAATTAAAAATAATCCATTCCATCTCGGATCTAGTAAATGACAATTCTTGTGATTTTGATGGTGCGTTGGTCTATACAGATAATGGTCGATACTCTTAAAGAGTATAAGGCCCTGCGCAAATTGAACATAATCCACGCACAGCCCTCGCGTGGTCATATACAGAGACAGATTAAACGTGGGCCGGCTGTGGAATGGGTTCACTATGCACCACCCCGTCTCAAACTTTGTTTTACAAAACAACCCACGCGTGGGCTGTGAGTGGATTTGGTTCACTTTGCGCTGGGCCTAACTGTTGCGTTTCTAATAAAACTAGTCGGTCGTATCCGTTATCATTAATAATTAATCAATACTATAAAAATGTATGTTTTTATATAATACATGTATTTCAATGCAAAACTCGAGCTTCAACTAAAGTGATGCAAGCACTAAGAGTATTTTTAACGGAACTGCAATCTAAAAAATTTGAACTAGGAGAAGGTTTTACATTAAACTAAAATAAAGAGCTTATATTTATTTCTTCATAGAGAGAAACAAAGAGGCTGTTCTCTGCTTGATGCCAATAAACATACACACATATAGGTATATAAAATATTTGTATATTTGTGTCTCTCTATGAATCAACAACTCTGCTACTCTCGACAAAATAAAAACTTTTCAATTATATTTATTTCCCCAAAACAACTATTATCATCCACATTTAGGTCTCTCAGACAATTTTAATACCTAGGTTGTATTCACCATGATTGAGATTCTCAATGGAACAACTTGCCTGTACTTTCGGGCTTCCGAACATCCTGTTGAAAAATTAACAAAATCAGGGAAAAATCGAATCTTTATGTTGGAAGCTCTCAAATGATTGTATTGTAACACATAAGTTGAAATTTGGCACAGCTGCGCCTTTCCGCCAAGTTTCAGCTTTATAGCTTAAGCCACCTACAAATAATTGCCATTTTGCATCTGCGAAGAGCGCACCGAGTTTTTAAAAAGTTTTTATATTATATCCTCTCAATTTCTGTAGATATTAATTTACAAGATGGAAATAAATTTTTTAATAAGGATTTTACTGAAATGATTTTCTTATATATTTAGGTCAATGAATATGAGAATAGAGAGGCTAATAATAATCATCATTAGAAGGAAATGTTTTAATCGATAATGTGTGTACTAATCTGAATAGCTTAATACCAATTCTCCTTTGATCAAATTTACGAGAACATAAAATACCATTGTCCGAGAAGCAGTGATTTCGTCTTAAAGCCGCCATGATATATTTTAAGTAGCCAATTATTCATCACTTAATGTCAACTATGAATTGGAAATGCTCTTTGTTCAAGAGGCTTGAAAAATTCGTTTAAGATGTGGCCATATCTACATTTTTAAATCTACTCTTGGAAAGGAAAATTATTGTACTAATTCCGAAACTGGAAATTGGGATTTTCTATCAAGTCTTCACTTTTCCTGAACTTCTGTCATCAAGTTTAACTTGATATGATATCTCGAGAACCAATTCTACGAACGATTGGTGATAGCACAATGATGCAGAATTTGTTTGTGTGAAATTCCAGTTTAATAGTTTTAATATCTGTTCAATACCACTCTACAACAGGCTTGTTTTCAGAATTTTTTCTGGAGGCAAGCCAAATTTTATAAAAATAATTAAGCGTGTTTATTAAAATAAAAATATTGGAATAAAAGTTAGTTTTATTAAGTTTTTGTATTTACATTTACATATCCTTACACTATAGTGTCAACTAGAATAGCGATTCTTAACAAGAGGGCCGCGAAAATATTAGAATTTTTTAAATTTTTATATCTTTACAAATAAAAAAAGTTTAAAAAAATATAATACATATGCTAGTGTCAATATTCTTAAACATGGTTTAACGTAATGAAAAAGTTGAGCATATAGGTAAATTTGACCCAAACAGACAGACTGACAAAATTACAAGTTGAATAAAACCGTGTAAATATTTTTTACAAGTCTAAGTTTACAATTTTTATACTATAGCAAATATATACATTTGCAAATATACTTACCTATTTTTCAAGAAATAATTATTTGGTTCTGAAATATAAACGTTAAGTCACCAGATCGTACTTAATTATGATCGAAAAATTATATATTTTTTTTTTTTTATTTTTTTTTGGTTATCAGCTTTAGAAATGTCAAAAACAATATCATTTTCAAGCTTTCTTTTTCCTCTCCCTCTGTTTAGATTCCGATAGCTCTATAAATATGGTAACTCTAGAATAGAAAGTCTTATCAAATTGATCCAAGGCTAATATTCATATTTTCAAAACAAAGAATTGATTTCATTTTAGATTTTCTAGCTTTAGAACTTCTGGATGAACAATGATAAATTGGGGAGAAAATAAATTGTGATATGGGAAACTCTTGAACGGTTGTAGCTAATTAACTTAAATTTGTCAAAATCTTTACTTTAATAAGATGTATGTTTCAGCATTTTATATCAAATTTATTTTCTTAATACGTTTATTGCCATAAACTTTCATTCATTCTTTTTATGTGATGGAACGAACCCATTGTAGTGCAAATTTTATGTTGTAGTGAAATAGAAGAATTATATTATAATTACTTTATAGTATAATAAGCTGAAGTGTTCTGATGTGGCCATTCACTTGACTTTACCATACAATCTGGCTCCTCACTTATATTTAATATTTAATAAAATTATTTATAAACATGTAGGGAGGGGGGTTAGTTTTTGAATTTTTAGATTACTGTGGGCCCAATGATTATGTATACAAAATTTGGTTGAGTTTGGTACAAAAGCCTAGATTTTCATTTTTTGACCATACACCCCCCCCCTTCTCATTTTGGGGGGGTTAGTTTTTGCATTTTTAGACTTCTGGGATCCCACTGATTATGTATACAAAATTTAGTTGAATTTGCTCAAATTGCCTAGATTTTTAATTTTTACCCCCCACCCCTCCACCCTCCTAAATTTTGAGTCGATATGCACCAAAATCTAATCAGCTCTTAATATCAATGGACCAAAACTATGTGTGAAATTTGGTTTCGATATTTACACTAGTTTTTGAGCTAGCTCGTCCACAAAAATTTGGTAACGAACAGACTAACTAACAGACATTTTGACAAAACAATTATTATCTCGAAAAATATAATTTTTTCGATGTTTACTTATAAGGGCTTTTTTGTAGAGAAAAATGCCATGGTTTGGTTCAATTTTTTTAATCAAAATAATTCCAGCCGTTTTTGAGATATTTCGAAAAAAAGAAGAAAAAAAAACACTTTTTTATGCACGATTAGAATACTTGACCATACCCTATATGGTCAAGTAAAAAAATATTGCTACATTCAGAAATATTAAGTACCTAACTATGTAGATTTATAAATAAATATTGAAAAAAAATTCCAAAAATTGTGACAAATTTTCTCAACCCGATGGCTGACGAAAAAAATGTCAAATGACCAACATTTTCGGAGAGCTTAAAGAGTTTTGAAAAAATTTCATTTCTCCCGATTTTCGAAATTAATTTTCTATTAATGTTTTTACATTATTTCCGACCGTACGGTAAGAAATGAATTTTTATAAAATAGTTAAAAAATTACACCAGTTCCATTTTTTTATCATTTATTTCTATTGCAACCACCAGGTATATTTACATTAAAAGCCTGACATTTATGGATTAATTGAATTTCCTTCGCCTTAATAAATTGTATTTATGAGTAATATAAATAGGATAAATCAACATATTTATATACTAAATTTAAAAATTATGGGTATGACACAAATAAAGTCATTAAATAAATATGTTTAACTTAGCTTTTAGTTTAATAAAAAATAATATATATTAATCAATCAATGACAAAAATGACACTTTGCAAAGTATAGCAAGCGGATATTTGGAACACAAAGAAATTCAAGATGCATACTCTATAGCAGCGATTCTCAAACTGGAGAACACGACCCCCAAGGGGGCCCATAGGGTCATATAAAGAGGGTCGGGAAATAAAATATAAAAAAAAGAACAAATGTAATAAGGATAATTGTTAAAAATATTTCTATAATCACATTTATTTTAGAATAGTTTAGATTTTAGGAGTGACAAAATTAATTTATGAGATTTTTTTTTGTTTAACTTCTTCATATATCAAGAAAAAAAATGGATAAATAAAATTTAAGACATTTTTATATTAAAATGTTTATTTTCACTAGTTTCGCCAATGTTTGGCTCATCGGAAGATTAACATTGATTAAAATTACAGAAACATTTTGTTTAGGTCAATATTTATATAAAAAAAATTTTGATACACTTGTCATTAGTTAAAATTATATACAAGAAACATAAATAGGATATATATAAAACTTTTTACAGGGTTCGCCAGAAGGCCGAAAAATATAATCTTCTCAATTGTCTTTTTTCTTTCAAGACGAAATGTCGATTGCGAAAATTTTCACATTATGTTTCTTGTATATAATTTTAACTAATGACAAGTGTATCAAAATTTTTTTTATATAAATATTGACTAATTCCCGCTCTGAAGATGGCCATAACCAATGGCCGAAACGTTAGTGGGAATAGAGAAATAAATAAAAAGAAAAAATTGAAGCTCAACGTCTCTTATTTTAAACCTAAACAAATAAATTACTAAAGCTATAAAAAAAAAAAAAAAAAAAAAAAAACTCCCTTAATAAAGAAACATTTTGGTTAACAATGGAATTGGTTCTTATTATTGTTGGTATGGTAAGTTAAATGCAAATGCGAAAATTGAAGAAGTCTTTGAAACTTGGAATATAAGTCATTAAAAGCATAATACACATACTGTTAAAATTTGAAGACTATTTACCACACCAAACATGAAATAATTGCTATTAAAAATAAATCTTTTTACATATGGTAGATTGGGAAAGGGTGGGAAAATGATCATTATTTTATTTTTTTCATTGAAGGACTTTCACCATCGATGAAAAACTAATATTTGTTAGAATAATATATTTGGAGTAAATTAAAAAAAATTGAAATTATTTACCTCATAGTTTTGATAAAAAATAAAAAAAAACATATCTGTGCGATTATTTTAGTGGAGGGGATATAATACCAATGGCTTGGAAACGATCCATTCAAAAAAGAGAATATACTAGTGTAAAAAGTCCAGTCACGTTAAAAAACATAACATTTTAGCACCGATCATATTTATAGAGTGGTTACGAGGCTAAAACTTATTGTGTGGATTGTCGCGAAAGAACCTCCTTAAGTTCACTTTTATTTAAAAGAAAATTATTAAAAATGTATTAATGAAAGCCTGGAGAATCGCATGCTACTGGTCTATGATGGTTGTCTAAATACAGGCGTTGCCATAAAGTGATGCCCTCTTCCGAGTAATTTTGTGCTTAACAAAAACAAAGCAAATAATTAAAACAAAAGTTATATATGTTATTTATATCAATCAGAGTACAATCTTGAAATTGGCCTATAAAAATACCTTTTTCCCCCATATGTAATTTAAGTTTTATTCCTGTTTTTAACAATATTTTTTTATTTATACGAATTTTTCTCTGGAGAGAGACGGACTGGTAGAACTTTTAATTGAAAGTAATGGAAGGCAGCCCAGGGGTAGTGAGGAAAGAAAAAATTAACACATATCCAAATAAGCTGTAATTTATTGGACTCCTAATTAAGAAAAAGAGGGAAAAAAATTGTTTTTCTATGCTTCTGCTAAGGAAGAAGGAAGTTTTAAGCACTGTTGTGGAGAGAGGAAGGATTTTATTTGTTTCCTTCATTGACCCTTTAAAACACTGAAGAAGGATGGAAGAATCCTCCGAAACGTCGGTTTGAAAGAAAATGAGGAAGTAATCCAATAAATTACACATTATTTGGATATTTTTTCTTTCCTCTCACTACCCAGGGCTGCCTTCCATTACTTTCAATTAATATTTTTTTAATTCTCTGAATTTTTCACAAATTATAGATAGGTTTTTTAATGTAACAATATATCAGGAAAAATCATAGAGCGAAGTTATAATTTTATTTATATTGCGGTTCGAGAGACTAAAAAGTTTGAGAAATGCTACTTAATAATATGTTCATACATTTCTTAGCAAAAAGATATAAATTAAGGGGATTTATTCATTCATGAAGTGGACTGATATGAATTTAATAGAGTAGAAGAAAGAGATGAAAAGTGTAAATGGAATCTCCCCACTTGGGTCGCAGATATCCAGTCCACGGTCTCTTAACTTTTATGTCCCACCTTCGTAATTCAGATACAACGAGAGGGGAAGTGACTTGCAATGATGGCAACTTCGCTTATTCCTCTTTATATATTATTTATGTCTTTTATTTACACATCGTTGCGATCAAGGCAATTTATGTCGTCATTTTTTATTTGATGGGTTGGTCGTAGTAGGTTCACTTTTGATAGACTCCTCTTCGAGTCCAACAGTTTTATGATTTTTCATATTTTACTGTGTAAACTACATGGGGGAATAAAAATGGAATATTTCATTTCAATTTTCATTTTTTCATTCTTTCTGTTTAACTAAACCAGTGTTTCACAACCTTTTTTGGTTGACAGCACACTAAAAATATCTGGAATCATTTGCGACACACCTAAATATAAAAAAAAAGTAAAAGTTATATGATATATAAAAAACATAAAGTAATTACAAATACTATTTCAAAGTTACAAAACTCATGCAATTTTAATTATTTGTCAAAAATGCTCCCGACATATTTGACAATATCTCGGGGCACACAGGCTGAGAAACACTGGCTTAGAGAGCCCAAAATCTAAACTGTTCTCCTCATTGAAAATAGAAAGATTTTGCTACAGAAACAAACTTTCTAAGACCATTTCTTTTTATGGATTTAATTTTTCTATTAAATTATAAAAATGAAGAAAAAAGTAAAACTTTTTCACGATCCAGTGATTCGCCAGTTAGAACAAGTATTTTTTTTAAACATTTTGTCTGAATTTTATTGAAGTTCAATTAAAAATTTTCTCTCTCTATAACGAGTATAATTTTGATCCAAAAGCAAAAGGCCATTCCTAGAATAATAGAAATTAGATCTTTAATAGTCTGAACAGGTCTTGACTTGTATTTGGTTGGCATCCTTGCATTTCCTTCGCTATAAAGAATGAAGCTAGATAATTCTATCCATGCCCTTTTTAGTCATTTTCTCTTTTTTTGGTTGACGGCACACTAAAAATATCTGGAATCATTTGTGGCACAACTAAATATAAAAAAAATTAAAAGTTGTATTATAAAAAAAAATCAAGTAATTATTATACAAATACTATTTCAAAGTAACAAAACCCATGCAATTTGAATTATTTGTCAAAAAGCCTCGCGGCACTCAGATTGTGAAACACTGAACTAAATCATAAAAACTTGTTAGAAGTCCTTCCAACAAATAATATTTATTGGAAATGCTTTCTTCTTATAATATTATTTTGAAACCGACGTTTCGAAGGATCTTCAGGATCTTCCCTCCTTCTTCAAAGGGTCTATGAAGGAAGCATACAGTAGGTACTGTTCCTTCTTTCATCCTCTCTCAGTGCTTTTTGATATAGAATATTTTAAGACTTTCCATTATCAATAAAACAGACTACATACTTACTTTCTCAGAGTCAAAACGTTGACAAAGACTACATACTTACTTTCAGAGTCAAAATGTTGACAAAAATTTTTTTTTTTATTACATTATCCGATTTGGCTAAAATGTAGAATGGCCTTCGAGCAGTAAACTGTAAGATATACAATATTTTTACTTTACCATACTTACTGTATTGTAATCTTGCATGAAAAAAAGTGTTTTTTGTTTTTTTGCTTATTTTCTTCGAATTATCTCAAAAACGGCTTAAACTATTTTCATAAAAAAAAATTGGACGAAACCATGGCATTTCGGTCAAAAAAAAAACTAATAAATGAACATCGAAAAAAATTATATTTTTCGAGATAATAACTGTTTTATCAAAATGTCTGGTAGTCTTTCATGTGAATGTCCATTTCCGGTCTTCCGATTTCAATCAAAAGCTTGATGTACTCCTTCTAGCCTATATCAAGCTTAAGTATCGAATTTCGTATCTCTGAGACTTATGGTTGCGAAACGCAGGAGGGGGGTAAATTCTTACGTACGTAAACATCAACTTACGGTTTTTCTATTTTAGCCAAACTCTTGTTATACTTCTTCTAGCTTCTAGCTAGCTTAAGTTTCAAATTTCAAGGATCTGCGACTATCCGAAGACAGGATATGAACGATTAAAATATTTATTTTACGACACTCCTAATTTACAACCCCTTCCATTAAATCAATCGGATTAAAAATTTGACACAACTATTAATTAATTCATGACACTTGATAAATACACTGATTTTTAAAAAAATCGTTACAGCCGTTTTTGAGAAAATAAAAAAAACGAAACAAAGGAAGGGGTTGTTAATTAGTAGTGTCGCGATGACTTCAAATAAATAAAAATGTGAAAGTCGTGTGGTGAACACATCAGCTGATTTTATTACGCAAGCCAGTTGATTCCCAAATTTTCACTTATAGAAAACTTTTAATAAGTTTGGTTCATTTAATTAACTCTGGTTGCAAATTAAAATCAATCTTTACATGTGAATTTAAAATTAAAAATCATATTAATATATACGGAGGTTCCCACGTATAAAACTCAGCAGATATTACATGAATATATGTATCCACTGTTAAACATAGGTAATATATTATGGTATATGAATCTTCCCGCGTTGAATTTTCTCACGATGAACCCTCCACTATGAATTTTTTGAGCCAGTAGTTCGCATAGGCAAGACGTATAAAAAGACAGAGCGTATGGTAGGCCCTTTAGGTAAGCAATTTTCGAACGATACACTGATTACGCCAGCATCCCACCGCAGCAACTTGATTCTAATATTTTAAATTAATTAATTTATTTGATTTTTTACATCTAAAGCCTCGATTATTTTTTACTATTTTAAATAACAAAATTTCTCATGTATTTCTTATCTATGTTTTAAGAATTAAGAGAGTTCTGTTTTTGTTTCTAGACTCCGGATTGATAAAAATGGAGGCGCCTGGTGTCCCCGTCATATGGTCACCCGGGATTCCCTGGAATGGCTCGAGGTGGATCTTCGACATTTACATGTCATATCGGCTGTCCAGACACAAGGACGATTTGGCAATGGCCAGGGCCAAGAATACGCCGAAGTTTATATGATAGATTATTGGAGACCCGATCCACCAAGTGGATCCGATGGCGAAGCAGATCAGGAGATGAGGTAAGAAAAGTTTCCATTCAGAAATTATAAAATTTTATTATACTAGTCAGGCCTTAAACCGTGACAAAAACTAATGCTATTAATCTATATTTGATTTTATTATAAACTTAAATATTAAAATAAAACTTAATATTTTCTTTTTCCACCCCGGATATTTATTTATATAGTAATATAAAATCACTTTCAATATTTTATAAATTTCTGCGAATTTTATGATTATGACAATTAATTTTAACAAAAGTATTTGTAAAGTGTTTTTTGTGTTAATTTTGTATATTATTTGAATACGTAGATTTTTTATTAAATGTATATGGTACTACAATTTTATCGATGAAAAGGAAAGATGGAGATCTGAAGAAGTATTTAACAATATAAAAATTAAGTTGGTCATTAGTTGCTGGAGTATCCTAGTACTCGAACATATGTTTGAATAATTAAATTCCTAAAAGATTAAGGGGAGGGATTTTATATATAAAAAAATATATATAATGAAAATAAAGAGAAACAAATAGGTTGTTCCGCTTGATGTACAAACATACACACATATATATATCGAGATGCACTGTATATATATTATTTATTTGTTTGAGCCTGAAGACTTACATCATCAGCTTTCTTCAATTATAAAATGTTTTTCATGGAGTCAATATCATATGGATATTGACGCCATGAAAACATTTATAATTGAAGAAAGACTGATGATGAAGACCAAGTCTTCGAAACTATAGTCTCAAACAAATAAATAATATATATACAGATATATCATCTCGATATATATATGTATGAGTTTATTTGCATCAAGCAGAGGACAACCTATTTGTTTCTCTTTGTGAATCAACAACTCTGCTACTCTCGGCAAAACAAAAACTTTTCAATTATATATAATGAGATTGAAAAAAAGAAAATAATAACTTTAACTAAATAACAATCATTCCATATTAAACAAAGAATTAAATAACAAGGCTTAAAATGGTCTAGGAGACAACATATTAATATTTCTGATTAATTTAGGTCTAATTCAAGAAATTCACATTTTTAGTAGGTATATCAGAAGACATTCTAGAATTTTTACATACAGAAGATATGAAATTTAGGAGAAAAGAGTTTATGAAATTGGTAGGATGAAATATAAATTTTAAAGATTTTTAATCAAAATTATATTATAGTACTTTTGTATAAAGAGATGATAAATGATTATCCATTTTTTACTTTCATTTACAAATATGAAATTTGTTGTAAGGGAAGTATTTTTTTTTCAAAATTTTGTATATATCTACAATCTAGATTTATATACTAGAGCAGGAGAAACTAACTTTTGGAAAACTCAAGATAAGCTTATTCTTTAAATGCTTCTTTAATTCCCACTAATTTCTTAAGACATTTTGACAGAATGGATGCTTTTTATATGTCAAAATGAGCCTTCTTCATTTAAGTAATGAGATTGATAATGTTTTTTTACTTAAAACATTAAAACAATGCACTTTCCATGTGAGAAGGTGATTAGCGAGCATCCATAAATTACATAACGCGTTTTGTAAGTTATTTTGACCCCCACCCCAAATGTAACAAATCTTAATAAATAACCAGCCTACTATAACAAATTGAATTTATGGATGCTTCCTTATCTAGTAGAAAATTAAGTAACAGCCAAAATTTTGGTTAAAAGATCGAAATTTGCTTTTAGTGGTAAATGTTGTTCACTGTTTCTTTCGGACTCCTTAATTTGCCGAACTAAACTAAACTAAAACAAAATTCAAAATGGTAGATATAATATATTTAAAAAATAAATAACTCTTATAGATTTGCAAATAGACTTCCAAAATATAACCTCCCAAAAATGAATGCAATTTCTCGAAAGTAAAAATCTACTAGTAACTACTGAATCTTTTTTTATCATTTCTACTTTGTTGAAAAGCTTACGTTTCAAGACACATTCTTATTAAACATTAGGATAAAAAATCTTTCATATGGCTGTTTAAACAAAATAACAATTCAACTCAAGTAAAATACTTTTTCTTAAATAAGCTGTAGATATACTTATGAAATTGAGTTGTCATCTTTTTTGAACACATCACTTTAATATAAACAAATCAAAAATAATCCTTAAGGGGATTCGGGACTGTTTATCATTTTATAATTTCTCAAATTTTTAACATCAAATTATTGATGTATTAAAAATTTATTCCCAAAATTTGAAGTTGATCTGTCCCATTACCGAAAAATAAATGATTGAAATTGTCCTTTTAACATGGAAGTAAATGGACAGAGCATTTAAAAAGGCTATAACTTAATACAAATTATACAATTTTCAACAAATTTATACAGATCAATAATTAAACTTTTATGAATCGAATGATAAATTTTTCAATAGATTTTACATTCTAGTTAATTAGTTATTCATAAATGTAAAAAATAAATAAAAAGTTATTTACAGGCAACAGAATATAAAAAAGCACTAGAGTACTAACAATTTTTTTATTAAAAAATTTACAAGGCAGACGTTGTCACTACGAAATACGAAAGATTTTTTCGAAGATCAACCAGATAGATAAGCTGTCCCGAACTCCCTTAATCATTCTTTCTAAAATATTTAATTATCGGTTATGATTCTTTTCTGTCCAAGGATTGAAAAGTATTTGGCCTGCCTCCCTTGAAGATCTGTTTGGGCCCCTCTGACAATTAATTCCGTGCTGAGCCTCATCTGTTGCTCCCTCCCTTTGTCATAGTAATTCCATCGCACACCATTTATTCCAGATTAGAAACATGCCAGAAAAAAGGCTTAATTGACCTTAACGCACACCCCTACTTCACTTGCATCTAGTAACATCAAGGGGATTCAGAATAAATTCATTTCATAAATAATTAATTTTCTCTTTATTAAATTCACTTTGTAAAAACAATTTTTATTTTCCCTTATTTATATATAGAGAGGTGCCAGACCAAAAGCTTGATGCTTGTATTCACCAGAATTTTTACCTTATGCATAGCGTTGCATAGCGAAGTGCCATGGAATTAGTAATTTTTTTTTTTCTTTCTTTTGAATGTCTGAAATGAAGAGAACAATCATTTTCTACAATGATTTTTTTAGTCCTAGACGTTTGTATTTCCAAAAAAAGAACTATTTAGATAAGGGGTCCCTAAACTTTTGAGAGATAGGGCCACATGTGAACATTGAAAATTATGGACGGGCCCGATATAACATATTAGTATACGGAAATTATATTAATAATACGCTATTATATATGGCATTAATATTTAATATAGTGAATATTAATTAATTAATTCTGTAGTAGCCTCGGGCTGGATGGAAAAGTTTCAAGGGCCCTAGTTTGGTGACCCCTGATTTAGATATTAGTCTGTCTGGCTTTACAACTTACGGAACAAAAATGAGTAAAATCCGATAAAAATCCAATTATCATAATAATCAAACATCTAATAGCCATCGAACAGTTTTGTCTAATGATCTAGAACAGGGCTGTCCAACCCGTGGCCCGCGGGCCTCATTCGGCCCAGCACTGCAAAGAGTGTGGCTCAACATAAAATCATAAACTTCCTTAAAACATTGAGATTTATATGTAGAGATATATTTATTCCCTTTTTCGAAATATGAATGTACATTTCTACACTACGTGAAGCTTTTTCAAGAATAGAATTCACTAAAATCAAAATTATAAGCTCAACTAAGTATATAAGATAAAAAAAATAATGAATTTTCGAATATTTAAAAATTCTTCTTCTCATATATTCATTTTCTAAAATATTTATTATTTCAGTAATTTATATTTTACGACACTAACCAAGTCTATAGTTATATCATTCTATTACAAGGAGACAAGGAATTAGGGTTTTCTAGAACAATCACAAATAATTGATCATTTCTTTCCCGGACTAAAACTTGTCAGGACTTGTCTTTTAGATCTTTACATGTCAATAGATAATTGATTATTATATCCGTGACCCTTTTAAAAAATAAATGATTATTCCTCATATCATTCTTTAATCTTATTAGATTTAAGCTGTCCAACCGATGCGGTGGCCTAATATAAAGTAATATTTTAATTCCTTAAAACATTGAGATTTATAATATGTAGATACTGAATAACACACAACAATTTGGCCTGATAATTTTTTTTTTCTAAAATAAGAAATCTGAAAATCTACTATGAAGTTTTCGAAAAATAAAAGTACTAATTTTAACTTTTAAATCTGGAACTAGATTTCAAGATTTCCGAAAAATAATCATCATTTTGATCTATATTCGACTCAGTTTCATTAGAAATAAATTTTCTTCTAGCATACTTTCTGAATGAATCTTCTAGACAATAATTAGATACCGATCTGAAAGAAAAATGAATATTGTCTCTATATTACAATTCTATATTAATTATCTATCCAGGAAAAAATATAAACAAATACTAATACATAATATCACTTTTTGTAACTATGAAAGTATGTATTTACATATACGAGAAGCTATTTTCAAGTATAAAATTTACGAAAAGTAAAATTAGAAGCTCACTATGAGCTAAAAAAATAATAAAGTTCTTATTTCTATATTATTAACCATCTTTTTTGAATAACACAAAATTCAATAGAATTATAACATTTTATCTGCGGCCCGAAACAATTTTTTTTCTTCAAATGTGGCCCGTATAAGCCAAAAGGTTGAACACGCCTGACAATCTAGAATCTAGAATTTGAGATACGCTTGTTTGTATTAATAAAGTATGTGCTCAATTTTAACTTTCTATAATAGCTCAAACCGCTCGCTAACGAAAAATGGCCAATCCAGTAAAATTTGTTGTCAACGCATCGAGTCTTTAACAAGTTTTCACTTCTCCCTTCAATTAATTTTAATATGTACTTAGGGCCGGTCCGTGCAAGGGGTGCACAGTACCAGGGTGGCGTCCTACTAGGGGCGTCAAAAATGAAAATTCAATTACAATTAACCCTATAATGTCTGATGTTCTGATAAAGAAGGGCGACAAATTATATCTTGCACCCGGGCGACAGATAGATACCCTTGGTTCGGCCCTGATTCTACTCTCAATTGAGCATACGTTTATGTAGTGACCAGCTTATTATTACAATAAAACGAATTTACCTACCAAAGATAAAAGTAAATAAATATTTTATGAGACATTAATTTACTATGAGTTAGGTTTTCTAGGTCCCTTGTTTCACGTTAAACAAGTGACCTAGAAAACTTAACTCATAGTAAATTAATATCTCATAAAATATTTATTTACTATTATCTTTATTAAAGATTGACCTAGCACCAGCACCACAATCTTTTAATAGGTTATTGAGCTGTTAATAGGTTTTATTTTAGATGTTTGAGATATTTTGATGGTAAGAAATACTTACTTGTTAATTTATTTTGATCTGCTTCGTGGTGGTGCAATTCAGTGGAAATCTCTTTGTTTTAAATTGGCTATAATTATTCTACTGATTTTAACTTTGATATTCTACTTTACTTTAAATTCTATGTATATATATATATATATATATGATAAACAAAAAAATAAAAGAATAAATAATAAAAATAATTAATTATACTAAAAGGGTTGGATGGACATCGGGAATGGTAGGTGAGGGGATTTAAATACTAAGGGCAATGAATTAAATTTCTTGGTTTTAACTTGATAAGAATGATAGAACAAGAAATTATATAGATATATAATAAAATTTATTACCGACGGAAAGAAAAAAAAATCAATTTATTAAACAAATAAATGCGATAAAAGTGGAAATATTTCAATGGCAATCAGAGTTACTCATATATCAATATTATAAGCATATAATATTCGCAGTGAGCGCAAATCAAAGCAGGAGCAGATAAAAGATGGACTTCGCGGCTTACAACAATAGAGAAAAAAACAAGATGAGATTACGTATATGTGTCCAGCAGCAATTATAGTCCGTTTTCAAGATGACGTTGCGAGATGTGCCTGTTGTTCCCATATATATATATATATTTAGAATTTGTGATGTATAATTTATAGAATATAATGTTTATGTATAATGTATAATGTATAATATATAACTATAATATTTAATTTATAATGTGTAAGTTATAATAATAGTAATATATATAATGTGTATAGTGTATAATGGATATAATTTCTCCTGCTGGCGTCGTGTTTCGCCTTTTACTTAACAATTTCTCCTGCTTCCCTCCATACTCTTCGTCCGAGACCATGTGTTGTAATATTCTATCTTGATTGGTTATCTGACTTTTTCTCCTTGTTTTGCATGTGATGGGGATGTGGTTCCAGGTATTTCTTTATGGCCCTACATTCGCTCATTGACCTGCTCTGTTTAAATGTTAATCTATGCTAATTGCCCTTTCTTTGAACTTTTCCTTAAATACACACATTATATTGAATATAAATGAAAAAAAATTAAATTTTACTAATAATAATATCTATTTGCTTTATTATGGATTAAAAAAATTATTAAATTAGAATTTTTTTGAATTTAAATCGCTAAAAGAATCCCGCTTATGAATTGTGTTTCTTTTTTTTATATTTAATTTTCCATACAATGTAGGATACATTGTAATCTCTATTAAGAATTTACCTACATCTCTAAACCGGTATTATGAGAAATATCAGATTGAATATTTTTAATTAAAATGACTGATTATAAAGTCAAATCTTCGAAACTATCAAAACTTCCAAATTTTTAATTTAATTGATTATTATTTGATTATAGTTTGGAAAACAAAGCTCAACGGGCGGCTGGAGCGTTGAGTTTTCATACAAAAATTGGAGGAAAAAAATGAAATTTTTAAAAACTCGGTATAAGCTGATTGCAGTTTCGGTTAGTAAAAAATCCGTAGGCTAATTGGAAAGCCGCTCTTAGCGTAAAGGAGAGAGACGGGTTCGAATCCAAGCTCAATTTATTTTTCCTTTTCAAAAAATAATAAAATAATTTTCTGTATATAGAATTAACATAAGAAATTATTGATTATAGAATATTATTTAACTTTCGAGGTTCAAAATTGCTTTAAGAAAAAATTATAACTAAAAGTTTAAAATTTAATTTGTCTAAAAATAGTAAAATTTCTATTAAATTTTTATCTTATTTAAGAGAAACATCTTATTTTAATTTTTGAAATTTGATTCATAAAATACCATTCGTCGCAAATCACTTGAGGTTCACACCCATTTATTTTATTGAAAAAATTTTTAGGATTCCGAAATTCAATTAATCAATGGAGACAATAAGAGACTCGTAACAATACAGATTGAAGGGGATATTGAATTTGGTTTGTTTAATAAATTTTAAAAAATCTTTATTTTCAAATTAGTATTTACTTTACAAATTTTTAATATAAAAATAAAACCGACTTCAAAAATATTAAATGCAACAAATAAAATAATAAGATCTCAAAAATCAAATAAAATGCACTAAAATGTATAAAATAATTAACTAATTTAATTACACAACTAAATGACGAAATATTAACATGAAATCACTTTTTGAACTCGGTGCCAAAAATATACATTTTATGAATCGAACTCGACGGATCTAAGTACGTTTCAAGAGTACGCTCGCTTATATAGTTTGTTTAGCACCGACTTCAAAAAGTGATTTCATGTTAATATTTCGTCGTTTAGTTGTAAATAAATTAGATAATTATTTTATACCTTTTAGTGCACTTTATTTAATTTTTGAGTTCTTATTATTTTATTTGTTGCATTTAATTTTTTTGAAGTCAGTTTTATTTTTTTTATAAAAATTATTTTTATTTTTCTCTTTTTAGTGATGTTATTAATAATGACTTAATATAATACTTTGCATGCATCTCGTAAGAGAAAGCGTCGGGCGAATGAATCAGAAAATGTTATAAATTTTTATTAAACCAATTATTTTACATGAATTAATGTATACATTGTATTTTACCTTCGACTCCGGAGATTATTTCTCCACCATCGAGTGTCCTTGTTCATCTTTTTAGTCCTTGTTTTTAGTAAGAGGAAAAAACTAATTAAAGAAAAAAACCTCTTTTCCGATAATTATTCCAATACCATATTGCGGAAATTAATCCATCCAATTAATTTCATCCCAGAAAATGTTAATAAAATTCAATTCATAAATATAGAAATTCTCTCGAAACGTTTGAGGGTTTTAAATGAACGTTTTAAGATTGTTTTTTATAAAACATTTTATTTATTATAATTTCGATTATTTGCTCATAAGAATTCATTGATCATATATATCATCAGAACATAACCAAATTAATATTGGACCACCCCTAAGTTACCCCCTTTCCAATAAAAAAGAATCATCGAAAACGTCTATGTGGCAAAAAGTTCTCGCTGAACATACATAAAATAAATAAATAAATAGTTAGGTATCTTGACTATCTTGGAGGTATACTGATACAAACGCAGAAAGAATCATTCAAATCGGTTCATAAACAAAGAAGTTATGTCTGAACAAACATAACAAAAAAGGTCCAATTCCAATGAAAAAAGACGGGACCAATCGTCAACTATACAGAACCCAATGCAAAAAATCATCAAAATCGGTTGACAATTGGCGAAGATAACAGGTAACATATATACAAAAAAAAAAAAATCAGTCGAATTGAGAACCTTTGAAGTCGGCTAAAAATAAAATGATATGATATTGGAAATTCATGTAAATATATAATTTTGTTTTATAAATATTCATTGTTTTAAAGATAATTAACCTCTTTGGGGTAGTTTTGGGCCATAGCGGTTGTAAATGTTTCACTTTAACTCTCTCTCTCTCTCGCTTTTAGCAAGGGAATTAATAACATATTATTAAATTTACAAGTTAAAAGATTTTAACTCAGCAAACCCCCCTTGAAAAATCACATTGTAAGGGATGATCCCTTGAAAGCTTTAACTTCAATTAACTTTAAGTATAAAAGCAGTTTAAACTCAAACTATTTTTTAATTACAATTAATTTGATATATTTTCAACTTGTAATATACTTTAATAAAAAGCAGATTAAAAAATTGTTCATTATATTAATCCCGACCACCAGAGAAATCTGAAAAGTAGCCAGTGAGGAGCTAGGGAAGGGATAACTTATGGATAAATAAATTGATTTTATAATATTAAACATTTTACTGAGCGGAGCAAAGTTGTTTAATTTATAATAAGAATCTAATAGTTTGTTTTGCCAAGACTAGCAGAGTTGTTGATTCATAAAGAGAAATCAATGAGGTTGTCCTCTCCTTGATGAAAATAAACATATACAAATACATACATATATAACGTATAAATATTAAGGGAACCAATCAATTTCCAAATCCTCCAATCATGATAGGCATAACTATAAAAAAAATTATTGCAAAAGCGTGAGCTGTAACAATTACATTATAAATTTGATCGACACCAATCAAGGCTCCAGATTGACCAAACTCGGCTCGAATTAACGAAAAATCTTAGGGTATATCCAGGAGCGTAAAAGACCAATCAAGCCTGGGTTGATGGGTTTGTTACAGCCATTCAGCGATGCTATCAAATTGTTTACAAAGGAAAATACTACCCCCTCACTCTCTAATTATTTGATTTATTACCAAGCACCTGTAATGGCGTTCTTTTTTAGATTGATTTTGTGAAGCATAATTTATTTCAAACTCAAAATATTCTTGATTGTTTAAATTCTTCATTCCTATACTATTTCCTTATTCTTCTTTTCAATCTTATATTACCTATCCAAAAATTCACGAACAATATTCTAAATTTTTAAAAAATTTATTATAATTAATACATGTTTCGGGCCCAGTCGAACCTATCTTCAGTTAACACAATTACTCTTTCTTTTACATAATTTTTATATCCCTCTTTGTACACACATTTCAAAATAAACAATAATTTATTTATTTATTACTTACTCTAGTTTTGTAGGTTAGACCTTTAGTCTTTTTAATTAGATATATTTTATTTGTTTTCTCATGGGTTCAAATACTCGATTGTATAGGATCGTTTCGTTTTTATACACTGTTAAAAAAAAAATTGTAAATTTACTATAAGTTTGCAAAACAAATAGATATGAAATTTACAAGATTGAATATAGTAAAAAAAAAAATACTATATTATTTTGGTAAAATCACATTAACTCATTCCAAAAATACAAAAATAAATTGTAACTTTACTTTTTTCTTGTATTAATTCTTGTAATTTTCTTTTATCTATAGATACGTATTACTTAAAAATATGTTGTAAGTTTACTAAAAAGTTTTGATCCCTGACTTCCCATTTTTTATAGTATCTATAATTATATAAGCAATTTTTAACATTGTAAGCTAGTCCCTCAACAAACGAAACTATTAAATGAATAAATCTAATTAAACCGGCTGATGATTGAGAAGTAAGTGTAATACGTCCACATACATCATTTCATTAGTAGGTATATAATATTATAAAAGAAAATTGAAAATTGAAAAAAAATTCGAAGCATGAAGCGTGTGTAGTGAATACAAGTGTATTTATTTCAAGTTAATATGATGAAATATTCCTCTCTGTGTTTGATTATACTAAATTAGTCTCTAGTTTTGTTTGACTGCTGGGACCCAAGTGTGCAGCTCAATCCCCTGACAATTATTTGATCAAATTAATTCCTATTGGATCTCTATAATTAATTAAAGAGCGGAATTTCTAAATACCGTCATATATTCAATACAACGAGGTGAATATTTTATTATTAATTTTCTACTTTTAAGTAGCAAGAAAATATCAGCACTGATGATATTAAAGCAATTCTTAATACTAATTAATTCTAATATTAATTAAATAAATTTAAGTCGTTGAAAAGATCTTTGAATTTTTAATTTGCAAGGTAATTTATTCATTGCCGACCACAAGAGGTAGGACAAATGGAGGGGGGGGGGGTCTAACGACGCATGAGATTGTTCTTAATATCAAGAGAAACTTGCTCTCTTCATCTGAAGCTGCTTGCTCTTCCAGTGAGCAAAAGAAGGAAAATTAATGACAGGTTTCCTCCCCCGTCACCCCTTAACTTATTTCCACTGGGACGTTTAGGAATTCATGTTGGGGAAATTCACCAAGAGGTTGTTCCTCGGAATGGAAAAGACAGAAGGCAATGCCCAAATTGACTTCTTTTTTTCTTTCTTTCTTTCTTTCTAGTTCTCTTTCTTTTTTTTCACCCCCTTTTTTACTTTCTCTCTCTCTCACGTTATTTCAGATAAAGTCATTTATTTTTCTATAGCGAGATCTTGTTTAGCTAATTTAAAGGAATTCCAAAAGAATCCAATTGAAAAAGCTTCTAATAAATTACAAATAATAAATAAATAATATAAAAATGAATTTTAAACAACTTGGTTCTTTTTATTTACCATTATATATGGAGATTATTTTTTTTCACACAAATCATTCCTTTTTCTTAAATTTTGATTTGCTTCAAGGGGTGGGCATGAGATCCCAGCCGGCAGAGCCCTTCTTCTTTGTTCATATTTTTCATCATTGGCTTGATTCTAATTGAGATGGCAACGCCCAAAACATATGCCAAATGGTCTATTCCAGGGTTTTTTTTATAATGATATTGATGAGAGAAGGAGATACACCAAAAAGGTGCATCCCCTAAAGGCCTGAGTTGGCCCTTCTATCGTAGAAGAAGAAGGAGGGATTTTATGGGCTGGGTAGGAGTTGAAGATATCTGTGGATGCGGGTCTTAAACAGCTGAAGGCTATAAGTTGAGGGAAAGGCGGTGGCTGGAAGTGAGTTCCTGTCTCTTGAGGTCATAGGGATAAAAGAGTTTGCGAAAGCCTTGGTTCGGCTTTTATCCAATTTGACAGCGAAGGGGTGCTGAGATTTCGAAAACCGTGTGTTTCTAGCAAAGAGGGCTTTATGGGGGATAATTGATTTCAGCTCTACTGAACAGACACCATGATAGTATCTGGAGTACAGGGAAAGGGCAGAAACGGTTCTTCTATGAGCCAGGGAGTCGAGTGGGTTTGTTAGGGCTGGGTCTCCTATTAGTTTAATAACCTTTTAGCTTCCCTGGGCCACATTGGAAGAAAATAAGCTGTTTTGGGCCACACATAAAATACACTAACGCTAATAATAGTTGATAAGCAAAAAAACCTAGAAAATATACTTAATATACTTAATAAATTAAGCTGTGTTACTTTATAAATTATTTATTATAAATGCAAGAAACAAATCAGCAACATAAAATTATAGGGAGAAGTTATTGTCATTGTTTTTGGGACATAAATCCGTCGATATTTGGCTCAAAGAATTTCTCAGTGAATTCTCAAAATGCTCATCAAATATTTTGGATCTACCTTCATTCTTTGTGTGATTCATAATTGAAAATAGATGCTTGAATAAATAAAATTATAAAAGAATCACTTTATGAATACCTCATTGCTAAATATCGTGTTAAATTAAAAAAAATCATTGCCCATCAATTAATATCAAGTTAAAAATATCGTATTTTTAGTAATAGCTAGTACTGGGATTTTTACTACAATCTCATAGAGTTTTAGTACAATCTCATAAAGTTTGTAATTTTGCGATTTTTTGTCGGGCCACATTGATAGCCATATAGGGCGACATGTGGCCCACGGGCTGCGGGTTGGACAAGTCTGGTCTATTCGTTGCATTTCTATAATGGAGTCAGCATAATTTTTTTTTTTTATGAAATCCAAACTTTCATTGAAAGTATAAAAATATTGCAAAGAAGTACTTCTGATGCACTATTTTGAGCCTTGTTGCATTTATATTTCTATTTTGACACACAAACAAAAATTAAATAAAAATATTGTAAAAAAATGTAAGTACTTTAAATTTTATAAATTTTAATCACTTATCATTATTTATTTTATTGATTTACCAGACAAGGGGAGGGCAGGGTGGGTCCAAGTTCACCCGAGGGTCCCGGATGTGATATGTTTTTTTAAGGGGGTATTTAAAAAAATGCATAGGTTGATTAACTTTTCCACTTCACAAAAAACACATACTTATTCCATAATATGTGTCCCGGTTCAGATTTTGGGGTCCGGAGCTGAAAATTAGTTGGTCAAACTTGGTCAAAAGCTTTTGAGATATCTAGGGCTACAGCGAGGGTTTCTTTTCCGGTCTCTAGAGTTTTGTTCCAGGTGTGGGTGACATAGGTTAAGATGTCGCCTGTGGAACGATTTTGTCTAAATCCATATTGCCTATCGTGAATTATTTTATTATTTTCTAAGTGACGAAGGACTTGTTGGTTTATAACCATGTCTATTATTTTGGAAAGAACAGAGGTGATCGCGATAGATCTGTAATTAGAGATTTGTGAAGAGTCACATTTTTTAGGAATAGGTGTTACTATGGCTATTTTCCAGCTTTTGGGGAATATGCTCGATTCGTGAGAGAGTTGGAATAGCTTGGATAAAATAGGTGCAAGTTCAGGGGCGCATTTTTAATGAGAATTGGTGGGATGTCATCTGGGCCAGCGGCGGAGTTGGATTTCAATTTTTTAATGGTTTTTTGATTATTTGGGGCCTGAAAATTATTTTGCCCCAGATTATGTCTTTCTGGTGAATTTTCATCCTGTATCAATATCATTATTAAAATAAATAAATAAATGAAATAAAAATGTTTTCTATTTAAATAAATTAGAGAGCATTCATTCATTAATTTTTTTTTAACTCATGACATGGGTCAAATAAGTGAAATTCACCACCTCAAGTCTGCCCTCTGTGATTTTCACCAATAGAATTCACTACAGCGCTTGAAAACGATTCCAGAACTATGTATCAAAACGTCGAGCACTCTAATGTAATTTTTCCTTTAAAAATGTGCATTGCATTCTAGGTGGTTCCATCAGAAACTTTTTTGATAAGCAACTCAATCATCAAGACATCAATCTGCAATTCGTCTAATTAAGTGATAATCTAAACTCTCTTATCTATGATCTAAACTATGCGAATTCACTTAAATTCAACAGAGAAGTAATTTTGCCTGTGAAATTTTCTTTTTGAAAAGGAATTTAAATTATTCCTAGTAATACAGGATCTTAAATTCCAGCAAAGTTCCACCTCTAAAGTAAGATTAATTAAGTAATTTTATTTTAATGTTACCCACTTATTGTTTCAAATTCAGTGTCTAAGGTCTTGATTAAATAACGATAATAATAATAATGATTTTGATCTTAAACTATTTAGCCAAGAAGAAATTCTTCTCCTTTAAAAAAATAATCAATTTGATACCCGAGAGATTTCATCTCTATAACATAAAAGCAAGAATGAATAGTTATTCCACGAAATCTCCCCATCAAATCAAGAGAAATTCCTTCATCTATCTTTCCTTAATCCCATAGGTCTCCCTTTCCCTAGCTCCTAAACACATATAAATTCCTAAAATTTCAAAATAAGCTCTGATTCTAAATCTAGAATTTTATTTTTTATTTTTTTTACTACAAATGTAGTTTTTTACGGTTTATGATTCTTTAGAAATCCGTGTCATCAAAAAAACATCGCAGAAAATGACAAAAATAAAACAAGACCATAATATGTATGTATCGCTTGTAATAATATTAAATTTCTATTTTCGGAACATAAAAAATTCATGTACAAAAGTTACTAACATGGTACAGCTCAAATTTAATCTTAATTATTTTTTAAATTAAGTATTAATCCAAAAACAAATTAAGTAAAGGGGTATTTCTAGCCAAAATCATGTTATAACATTTTCAGTAGATAACTACTAGTTTGAATTTTAAAATTAAATCACTTCGATTAATAAAAATTAACAGAAGACCAAACAAACCCTTCTTTATTATAACTGTATAACTTTCGAACAACCTTGTATTCTATTTGGGTTAGCAATTAGTATAGATCTCAAATTTTCCTTTTCTAAAATAAAGAGACTCAGAGCTTAAGATTAAAATGCCTTTCTTAGAGTCCGTCCATAAATTACGCCATACAGTAAGGATGGCTATCTCAGATTTGTAACAAAATGTGACAGGGGGTTCAGGGATCTTAAAAATTGTGATGTCACAAAAGACAAATTAATAAATTAAAAAAAAAAGTAATTATGTTTTTTAGATTTCAGGTTATTATTATTCCAACCTGAAAATGTTGGTAAAATAAAACTAGACAAAAAATTGTAAGCAAGCATTTTGATAATGTGACGTCATAATACATGGAGCTGGGGCTCAATGAAAATGTGGTATAATAAAAATAATCTTATATCAGCGATTCTTCTTCTTCTTCTTCGTGAAAAAGCTTTTATAGTTATTCCACCTGGTTCGGTGGTGCAGAAAATCTTATTCTCTAATTAATTCATATGAGAGAAATGTACTGTATTTTATTAGGTTTGATTATTAAATAAGAAAGCTTTATTATGATATGATAATTTAATAAAATAATATATTTTGAAATGAGAGAGGTGTCCTGGTACAATGCCTTTTTAATAAGAACATCCTATGGATTGCTTTGTTCTTCAAATTCACTGTTTGTCCCTGGTTCTTGTTGTAATTATGCAATCCGGTAGAATATAAATGAATCTTGCGTTTGTCTTTAAAATGTATTCAATCTAATCAATTTCGTAATTGCAAAGAGAGTTTTAAGAAATTGAATTGCATGGTCAAATAAACGTTTGGATTAATCGGAGCTATGGATAATTTTAATAACGAAAAAATAGACGAAACCGAGCGGAATATCGCGGTATGATACAGCACTCCTTGAAGTCGATGAAATTGTTTATGAAGTTCCAGCTAAGCTACAAAGTGCCATAAACAAAATCAACGAATGGACCAAACGATGGCGAATAAAGCTCAATGAAACAAAGTCAACACATATCAATTTTACCTATAAAAAATAGTTACCATTCCTATCCAAATTAATCACCAGATACCTTATGCCAATATTATTATTATTATATTATTATTAATACCTTATGCCAATACAGCTAAGTATCTAGGCATGACTCTAGATGCAAAGCTAAAGTGGAAAGAACTCGTAAAGATAAAAAACAAGAACTTAACATCAAATTCCGAAAACTTTACTGGCTACTTGGACGCAATTCAGAGCTGTCTGTGAGAAATAAAATTTTAATTTATAGGCAAATTTTGAAACCCGTATATACGGGATTCAATTATGGTGCTGTACGAAAAAGTCCAATATAGAAATTATACAAAAATTTCAAAATAAAGTCCTAAGAATTGTAAATGAACTTTGGTATATCAGAAATAGTGACCTGCATCGAGATTTGCAGTCACGGAAGAAATATGCCGTTAGACACTACCAACGTCTACACAATCATGAAAATCAAGAAATGAAACAAATTCTCAACGTTGGTGATAATGTTCGTCGACTAAAAAGAAAAAAAAAGAAGAAACCGAGGAAAAGGCTGAGAATGCTAGAATAAGTTTTCAATAGGGAGACAAAGGCAAGAAGAAAAACTCTGAACACGAGCGAAGTTACCATCGGTCAGGGCAAAGCAGGCACCTAAGTTATTTGAATTTTATACATTTAGTATAGAAGAAATGACAGAGAGAATGGCCCAGAGAAAAAACATGAAAGACATTAATAGAAGACATAACACTTGAAAAAGAAACATAATGCAAAGAAAATTTTTGGTTAGTTGAAGGAACACAACTCAAAGGGGTCTTTTGGCCTTCTTAATATATTAGGTGCCATATATTATATTACTTTAAGACGATCGAAAATCCTCTTTGTACATCAAACAAACGCAAGTACCTAAATAAAATTGTTCAAAGGTATATTCCTCAACCTCTTAATGAAGTAGAGCATGTTCAAAGAGAATTTTCAACACTCTTAAATTAAAATTTGTCATACTCTTTTAATAACAATCAAAAAATTGAATTTAAACATCGAACCAACATTAAGTAAAGTCATTTTAAATCATAATGCACTATTAAACATTTCTTATATAATTGTACTAAAAAAATTGTAAGTCCGGCCTCAAACCTTTTTACTAAAATACATACAACTGTATTGTAATCTTAGTAGTACACCATATTTTTTACTAATGCGTATCTAATGAGTTAATCTGATTTTCCCAATATATAATAATATAGTTTGTTTGTTATTTTACTATAAGCAATCTTGTAAATTTCCTATCTATTTGTATAGTAAACATCTAGGTATATAGTAAATTTACCATTTTTAACAGTGTAGTCACTAGTATTCAACAGGGACTCAATATGGAAATTTCAAGGCGGCTTGAACTCTCGAACAAAATAATGAATTAGTAATGAAGCTGTTGAAACTTTTATTTTTGTAATTAATTTCATTAAAATTTGAGTTTTTATTGAAATCACACAAAATTAATTATATTATTTATTTAACAGGAACAAATAATAGAATACAACTTCGACGTTTCGATCGACTTATTTTGCGATCGTTCTCAAGTAGGAGTACCCGCTCTTATTTCAGGTTAGCTGTTAGGTGTTCATACTTTAGAACGATCGCAAAATAAGTCGATCGAAACGTCGAAGTTGTATTGTATTATTTGTTCTTGTTCAATAAATAGTTATAATTAATTATTTGTGATTTCACTAAAAATTCAAATTTTAATATAATAAATGATTCTCCATTTTTTTTCTAATGGTCGAGATGACGTTTAACATACTTGAGTCCTCATATGGCCAGGCTATAATATGTTAAATAGTGAAATAGTACAAATAGAAATAAGAGTTTTTTTTGCAATATTATTCTAACAAATATTAGTTTTTATTCAAGATGGTGAAAGTCCTTCACTGAAAAAAAAATAAAATAATGATCATTTTCCCACCATTTCCCAATCTACCATTTATAAAAAATTTCATTTTTAATTGCAATTATTTCATGTTTGGTGTTGTAAATCGTCTTCAAATTTTAACAGTCTGTTTATTATGCTTTTAATGACTTATATTCCAAGTTTCGAAGACTTCTTGAATTTTCGCATTTGTGAAAAAACTACTTTAAAATGGAAATTTTTAAAGGTTTTTAACTAGCATAATTTTTGGAAAAATTTTATAGTACTTCAATCTTAGAAAGGAATAAATAACTAAATAATATATATCCACGTAGTTTGTATCGTTAAGTGGATATTTCAAAAATGCATAAATGATAGCGACCCTTTCATGGAAATTTAGTTAGTAATATTCAACAACTTCTACGTCCGATTGTAGTAGAAGGCAGGAGTTGTGGCTTCATTGCCAGTTACCAGATAGTTTCGTCATTTATTTAATAGGCTATATCGATGCATTTCAAAGATCCCTTTTCAATTAGAGCTCTCCAGAGTGTAGAGCCAAGTTATTAAATTAAATATAACTTCTCTAGGTGGTGATAGATGGCTAAAGCAAAAGGTTTCCTTTGATGTCATTTGTATCCCTCCTTTCATATCTCACCCAGGCCGCAGCCCATCTATCACATAAAGAATACATCAAATGGATTTTCTCAAATCATATATATAATAAATCCGAATGAATTAATTATGATGAGATTATTTTGAATTATCATTTTGAATAGTAGCTCGTAACATTTGAATCATTTGAATGAAAACCCACCTTGGCTCCTGGTTATTTGCAAACTTTTGTTCCCATAAACGAGCATAAAATAGCGAGAACAAAAGTAAAATTAACATTGCAATAAAATGACCCCGGCGTTGTCGTTTTGTTCAATTTAATTACTCGTCTGTGCATTGTACGCAAGGGGGATTGATTCGTAACATGACCACCAGAGCGTGCCTCAGATATATTGGCTTGAATTTGTTTTTTTGCAATTTCGCTTTATTTTCCCTCTCTTTCGCTTCCAAATTGCCACTAAACTCTTTCATTTTCTATATCCTTGTTTTTCTACATTTTTTATATTGGCCAGCTCTTGTCTATACCTACTGGCAATGTCCTATAACTTTGAGGTTTATTTTTTAATAAGTTTGAGGTGATAAACTTCAGAAAAATGCTCGAATAGATGTTGCATTTCTAGTAAACATAAAAGGCCAAATTTTCATTCACACTTTTAGATTAGAAGAAACAGTTTCATTATTATAAATAGTATAATAATAGCCTAGATTAATTTGCAGCAACGTTCAGAGCATGCTGCCTAGAGGGAGCGCTGATGATGTCTGTATATTTGCGGCAAACTTGAAATATAGCTGTAATTTGAACTCGAATTTCGAAATAAAAGACTCCAATTGATTTTAAATTAAGAAACATTAAATATATTGATAATTATTCCTTCCCCCCCCCCCCTCACCTCTCAAAAATTAAATATTCAATTCGCTTTTCTTTGCGCACAGAATAAATTAATCACATCTTATTTGATTTATATTTTATATATTATTTGTTTATTTTTTAATAATTTGCCACTTTTTTATAATTTTTTAAAAATCTAAATTTTGTTATTCTTATTTTTTGATTTTTACAAAATTGAACGACTTAAGACACGCATGCCCGAGTTTCTCCTGGCAATACTGGAGCAGCCTGTCATACAAACAACACCTGATCTCTTTTAAATATTTTGAGCCTTATATCGATTATCGATCCCAAATTTAAAAAAAAATGATATAATATGATTCACCTCCTCACACGATTCAACTTATTTAAATAAATCTATTTCCACACAAAAAATATCACAATGCTGTAGATTATAAAAAAAAAAAAAAAATACTTCCAGATTCAATCTAGAGCCTCATTTCTGTAGTTGTGTCAGGACGAAAATGAGGCGAAACTTTTAAGAGACTATGTATTTTCGGGAGTTTACAGGTATACATTTGGAGTCTGGTTTTTTAAGAGGAATACAATTTCTGGACCGAGACGCTGCCCGCCAGGGCACCAGCCCGGAGGGCCGAGCTTCGAGGGCGTGCCGAAGGCACGCACGAAAAGCTCGTTATAAATAGTATGCCAATGTCTTCACTAGAGGCATCGAAACTCCGCATTGTACCAATGGATAGATACGTCAGCGTAATTGTCTTCGAAGATAACTAACATAATAATGCAATCAAATACAAGTAAGGAAACCGAAAAGATGCAACCCCTATATAGATCTTTTGAAATACCCCTGCATTGCCGAAGAGAAAGGGGGAAAGTGATAAGAGAAAGTCGGGAAACGAAGGTGTCTGGGCACCCAGATCTTGAAGGATTGAAGATTGTAAGAAATGAGAGGTTGGGAAAGATTTTTAGTTGCTACAAGTCATTGGGATAAATATATTGGAGAATGAAGTGGTTCTAATTTTATCGCGAAGATGTGTTGGAAGCCGTCAAATCGCATGTTAGGCGTAAAAAAAAGTCTTATGAGAAATTATTTATTCTAATTTATCGGAGCACAGACCGTGATAGTATTTATAGAATAGCGAAAGCAAGGAAAAGCCTCTTTGATGGGTCAGCTAGTCAGGAGGGCTGGACTCTGTCGACATACTTGGTCTAATAGTTTGTTAATGAATCGCATCCATTAATTAGTTTTTCAAGAGGCCCCTACATAATCATTCTGTCAGTCTTGTCTAGGATTGACATTCCAATTGAGCGTATAGTGGTAGGATTGATGGACTGATGAACGAGAATGACGGATTTCCAGATATTTTGAAATCAGAGCTTCAATCATGTAAAAAGGAGAGGGGAGATTGACAGTCTGAAAGAAGCGTGTAATGGTATTCATCAGTCTTCGTGGTTTGTCACTGTATAATAAGCCAAAAAAACTTAAATCTGACTATCAGTCGGAATGATAATTGTAAGGATTCTGCATGATTTAAGTCTGATTAATTCAATCTGACTGACAGTCAGAATGATCGTTTAGGGGCCGCTTAATAAATATACAAACTAGCCAATAGAAGAAGTCGGGTTCAGATTTTAATTTAATTTGAACCAGTAAAAATTGAGTTGAAACATTAAAATTTTCACATGATTTATGATAATCAATTACATATTTATAATCCCTCCTTCTCTCTAATTTTTGGTCAGATTTCAAATAAAATAAATTAATCTTTTAATGTCAATATATAAAATATATAAATAGGAGTATAAAATTTTGTTTTGATACCTTCATTGGATTTTGGACTAGAGCAGCGCTTCTTAAATTTTTTCATTCGCGACCCCATATTAAATATAGGTATAAATATGTGGTGTAAACCATCATTTTTACTAGCAAATCATAAATAAATTTATAGTTATGCAAATTTTTATAAACATACGTATTATATATAATAATTAATTGTATTAAATCTAAATAATAATGAAATGGATCTGCATGTTTCTTATTAAATAAAAAGTCAAACAGGAGATCATCTTCAACTTTTGTCAAATTTTTAGAGGGTATTTAGATTTTATAATCGGCAATGCTGAGAACGTCGCGTCACATAAATAAATAAATATATCTAATACAAAATGGCAATTTCAAAATTATTGGAAATTCTATGACACCGATACCTCAAATTCAACAAACATTAATTTTTGACCGTTGCGAATTATAATTTTTTCATTGTTTCATTGTGATTGTTGCCCTATGATTCGCTATGGGGTCGCGACCCATAGTTTAAAAAGCACTGGGCTAGAGCGTACAAAAAATAATATAATATGATAATCCATACTAACGTGCTAACGAACTACCAAATATTTTGACAAAATAATTTATGTTTCTTAAAATATATAAACGTTTCGTTGCTCACTAACATAAGACTTTATTGTTGACCAAAACGCAGTGAATTCGTTCAATTTTATTTTATCAAATTATCTTTAACCTTTTTTGAGATATTTCACCATTTTATTTAGTTCTCACAATCAGAGATTAGCTGAGGTAGATAGAGGTCATACCATACTTGTTAAGGTTTTGACCAGGTTTCTTTAACAACTTATGGCAAATGCCGGGATGCGTCGCTTCCTGGTATCGGGTTTTTGCGCGGAATTTGTAAATTACTTTTTGTCTTTTGATGGAAATCTATGGTCATGATATTTGTTAATGAGCATACATTTCTATTTTTTTTCTTTTTTTTTTTTTTGTACTTGTTTATTATTTCTTAAATCGTTGTAGTTAATTTGTACTGATGTTTGTTAATGTATTGTAGCTATATTGTATTGATGTTTGGAGGACCTAGCCACCGAGGACTTGTGCCTCTAAGCAGGTCGAGGAATAAAGATTTATTTTATTTATTTATCTGGTAAAGTGAAAGTGTTTGTTTTAAAAATATTAATAAAGATCAAAAACAAATGCATATATCAACATATTTTATTTCAAAGCTGTTATATAAATAATTATCTCAACTCAACACTAGTTTCATAACCTATTTCAATATTCATTGGGAAGTTGATTGTATCCACAGATCTCGCAGATCCATTTATCATGTGTTAAAATGCATACACATTTTAAGATAAATAATTAAAACTAAGGACAGATAAGTTATAGATGCAAGGGAGCGCGCGCTGTTATGCATTTAGGCTCGAGGGGTATATAGTAGGTATACACTCACTGGGTCTATCCAGGTCCTACTTGCATTTCCGATTAGTTAATCAAGCCCTCTTCTCTTGTTTATATTGCGGCTTTCCTCACAGAAGATGTATAGAAAACCACAAATTCTCTCCGTCTTAATCAACGACAACACATGCAAATGTGGAAGAAAGGGAGAGGGGGGTCGGTTACCGAGATCCTACAGCCCGCAATCAACTCAAAATTGTATTTTCATTGAAAATACAATCCCATTTGTAGCAGGCTAGTAAATCCCCAAAGCTTCCACAGCTGACCCAATTTTCTTTCTTGGTAATTCATAACTAAGAGCTCTCGATGTGCGTATTCTGAGTCGAGCTGCTTGGGATTGAAACTTGGAACAAGTTTCTCTCGAAAGACAAATGTTTGAAAAAGATCCACGCTAAATCTTTTAGCTTAATAGGAAAATTTTCCGAGCTTAATTTGTTTATTCGTGGAAACTTACTTTCTCCGAGAATTTTTCAAAAATGGCTCAAGCGATTTTTTTTTTTTTTTTTTTTTTTTTTTTTTTTGGGTTGTGGGGTGAAGTGAAACTTGAGTTGGAAATCAGAATACCATTTTAAAGATTTTTTCCTTTGTTCATTTAATATTTCTTCTGAACTTTTTCTTCGGAGACAGACTGGTAGATTTAGAACTGAGGATTTAGGCAACTCAGGAATAAATATAAAGATTATTCCCAATAATAGAATATGTATTGGAATGTATTCACTTTATAACTTTTGAACCGACATTTCGGAGTATCTTCCCTCCTTCTTCAGGGTCCAAAGCGTCAATGAAGAAAGCATGTTATAATTTTCCTTCGTTGACTCTTTGAACCCTAAAGAAGGAGGGAAGATCTTCCGAAACGTCGGTTCAAAAACTATAAGGCTAATAACTTCCAATAAATATTCTTTTATTAGGAATAATCGTTTTATTTATTCCTGGACAGACTTCCACTTAATGCTCAGTTAATCTTCTAAACATTTCAAATGAGAGAAAAGAGTGCATTTTAGGCATATTCTGACGTCATATCATTGATTCGACTTAAAAACAATTTATTTTATCCGTTTTAGCGCACATTTGAAGTCATTTTATTTTTTCTCCAAGAATAGATATATAAGTATGAATATGAATAACAATCTTAAAATTTCAGTTGAAATCGTTAAATCTGGCAACCGGAAGTACCCCATTACTATGTAATGGCTTTTTTCTTTTTTCTATTTTTTCATAAACGCCCCCACCGATTTTTTTAAATCAAAGAAGAGAAGGTTGTGTGTGGAAATCATGTGATGCACACGCCAGCTTATTGTTATAAGCGATATCTGAATATTGGAGAAAATTCATTTTCAAGTATGATTTTCTTTTTGTTATTTGTAAAGGGAATAAAACATTCAATAATAATTTAAAATTCATTAATCACTTGAACTTCGCACAGGCAATTCAAATTGTCGATACTCGGCGAGTTTCCGTTGCAACTCCAGGGAATTGCCTAGTGAAGAGGGCCTTATAGATTTGTGAAATAATTTTTTTTAAATTAATTTTAAATTAATTTGTGGCAAGTAATAAATTCATTCAAAAAAAATTGTTTGTAGATTTATTGAAATAGCCGAAAAATGAACAGTAGAAAAAACAATACAAATTCCTTGTCCACACGCGTTTTTCATTTTTCAATTCCTCTTCAAACTCTTCTATTAACAATGTTAAAATAATGTTCAAATAATTATTAAAAATGCGGTGTTTGACAACTCGAATTGCCATCTTGTAACTTTCACTATACACTAATTAAATAAAGCAAAGAAAATTTTTGACGTTTTACATTTGGAATCATTACACTGGTAAACAAGCTATTTCAACTGAACAATTTCAATTACAATTGTACCAAGAAAACACACCATTCTCCATTTATAAAATACACTTAATACATTGGTTAGTAGTAGAGACGTGTGAACCACTAATAAGTGTAAACAGCTAGTCTAAGTGCTTAGTAAATGGAATAGTATCTACTAATGGCACGTACTAAGTGCGTGTAAACTAGGATTTAAAATTAGGAAATTTGAATTATTATTTTAAAACCCGTTGCGGAGTCCAAGAGGCGTGTCCTCTCGCCAGCAAGATGCCCGCCAAAGGCGGGCTTCGCAGCTGGTCAAATTATAATAGCCTTGTAGGAATATAAAGAAAAGATCAAATTTCTAACCTTAATAGAAATTGATACGTTTTTTTTTATCTCAAGTTTAGCTGTTAAAAGTTATTCACTGACAGTCATATATTTTTTACAATCTCCAAATGTAACAGAGTTAAAGATGAAGAGGTGACATGGGGTGATGGGGAGAGGTAGGTCTGGAGATACTTATTCTGCATATTGATCGTAATGGTTCCGAACAACGGATACGTCCCATGCTATTGGCAATAAATTGGTCCTGAACCATATGGGACTTTCGGTACGACGACGGCGACCGTTTGGGCTATAACCTGGTCCCGATATCAATTTAATGACACATTTGGCTGGCAGGCGGTTCAAATTGCACCCCTCGCCAATAAAGACATTACGACACAAGAGACCCAGGAAATGGCGGCCTGCATATGATCACGCGCTCATTTCTCAATGCTCTAATCGACTACGGACCTATTCTTGGCTCTAATGTTAGCCTTAATAGCCACAATAATGAGCCCTAAATGAACAAATTGTAATTTAGCCATCTATTTAAAATATATAAACTAATATTATTTCTATTTTTTTTTACAATAGCAATATTTGGATGTGTGTATTCGTGTATATAGAAAATCAACTGAACACACGACTTACACACATTTTCATTTATTTGAATTCATCGCGAAACTAATAATTTACACCCACTTCCTTTATTTCGTTTATTTGATTTTCTCAAAAACTGCTCTCACGATTTTTTAAAAAATTAGTGTATTTATCAAGTGTCATCAGTTAATAGTTGTGTAAAATTTTTAATCCGATTGAATTAAAGGAAGGGGTTGTAAATTAGGAGTGTCGTAAAATAAATATTTTAATCATTTTTACTTAGAGAAAGTGGTGTAGGTTTTAGGTGAAACATCATATTAATTAATAAAATAAAGGGTGTGTAGTCTCACAGTGAATGAAATAAAACTCAAAGAGGTTTATACGAACTCAATATATTTTGGATTATTAGTCCGAAATATGTTGAGTTTGTATAAATCTCTTTGAGTTTTATTTCATTCACTGTGAAACTACACACCCTTTACTTGATTAATTTTAATCATTCATACACCGTCTTCGGAAAGTCGCAGAGCCTTGAAATTTGAAACTTAAGCTATCTAGAGGCTCCAACAAGTATAACAAGATTTAGGATAAAATAGAAAAACCGGAAGTTGATGTTTACTTACTTAAGAATTTACCTGCGTTTTGCAACCAAAAGTCTCAGAGATACGAAAATCGAAATTTAAGCTTGATATAGGCTAGAAAGAGTACATCAAGCTTTTTGTTGAAATCGGAAGACCGGAAGTGGACATTTACATGAAAGATTTTTCGTTTTTTTTGATTTTCTCAAAAATGGCTCCTTAAAAATTAGTGTATTTATCAAGTGTCTTGACACGATCCCTTCCAGCTAGAAGTTATAAAATGAAATTAACTTTTTTCATCTCTGAGATACAAGCTCTCAAAGAGTCAGGACCCATACTGATCATCGCAATACTTTCCCATTATATTCTATAGAATATAAATGTGAAAGTAAAAATTGCTAATTTTAGGTGACACACCCCGCCATGTGGCTGAAAAAATTTCATTTTTGTTTTACTATTTTGATTTATTTTATTTTAAATGTGGGCCTTTTGATATATTGAATTATATAATAGGGGAGGTAGGATGGAGAATTTTATTATCAGCGTTCATTGTGGCTGTTTTTTTTTTTTTTTTTTTTTTTTTTTATAATGAATAAATAGACAGTCCATAATGTTTCAGTTAAAAAATTCGAACAAAGCTTCAATCAATACCTATATAGTATTTTGGACGGACAAATAAATTCATGTGAATAAGCCATGTCAGATTATTATGTATAGAAATATAGATAATTAATATTTATTTTCTTTCAAACTTTTAGATATCGTTATCGAAAAATGTTCCAATTCTGTTCAAGTTTTTCTTTTCTTTAACTTATCTTTTTAAAATCTTTTCAATTCTAAATATTCGATAATATAATAAAATCAAAAAAGCACTATAGAAAATGATTTGATGATTTCTTTTGATTACACAAGTTTATTTTAATTATGCATCAAATTAATTTTAATGAAAGAAGTTGAGTGTGTCCGGGTTCGATAGCTCTTTTTCCATCTGCCCTTGTGTCCTCTCCTTCGTCATAAAGTCCCTTCCTTTGTTCTTTTGTCTCGCTGTCTTTCCACGATTGTTATTTCTTTGTTTTGCTATCTACTTCCAAATCATAACCCCTTTATCAAAGATGAATTCTCTCTTTACAAGTACGTGGTGAATTAATAATCAAACTCAGCTCGAAATATAATTCGCTTAAAATATTTACAGATGTAAGATTTAGATTATATTCAAAGAAACACGTGGCAAAGGGAGAAACACCCATCCGATGGCCCCAAAAATTGAATATGATTTCGGATTTAAAATGAATTTAAATATTTTATTATTATCAAATCTGTCCATAATTTGTATTAATTTGAAAATTTATAATAGGATTATAAAAAAAATAAAACCGACTTCAAAAAAACTAAATACAACAAATAAAATAATAAGAACCCAAAAATCAAATGAAATGCACTAAAAGGTATAAAATAATTATCTAAATCGTTGGAGCCGTTTTTGAGAAAATCAATAAAAACGAAAAAACTTTCATGTAAATGTCCACTTCCGGCCTTCCGATTTCAACCAAAAGCTTTATGTACTCCTTCTAGCCTATATCAAGCTTAAGTTTCGAATTTCGTATCTCTGAGACTTATGGTTGTGAAACGCAGGGGAGGGGGGGGTAAATTCTTACGTACGTAAACATCAACTTCCGGTTTTTCTATTTTAGCCAAAATCTTGTTATACTTTTTTGTAACCTTTAGATAGCTTAAGTTTCAAATTTCAAGGCTCTTCGACTTTCTGAAAACGAGATATGAACGATTAAAATATTTATTTTACGACACTCTTAATTTACAACCCCTTCCTTTAATTCAATCGAATATCAAATTTGACACAACTATTAACTGATGACACTTGATAAATACACTAATTTTTTAATTAGAGCCGTTTTTGAGAAAATCAAAAAAACGAAATAAAGGAAGTGGGTGTAAATTATTAGTGTCCCGATGACTTCAAATAAATGAAAATGTGAAAGTCGTGTGGTGAACATACCAGTTGATTTTTTTTACTTTGGATGGGATTCATCCTTTTTACTCTATGACTCTGAAGTTAAGTTAACCTCTCCTGACCTAAAACAATAGTTTATCCCATTGAGCTTAGCTATGGTTAAAGTGTAAAGAATCTATTAACTATAATCAATTATATTATGAAGAAATGTATAATTGAAACGTCGCCGTGCGAGTCCACTCGTATTTGTCCGTTTTTTCGTTTATTGAGCTTAAAATGAAGAACTTTTTCCGCTTTCGATTATATCTCGGATTCCCAGGCTTCTTTCTATCTCTGCTGATATAACTAAACCTAATTACCATAAATTTATCATCTCTTCATCTACTTTTATGTACACTGTGACATCGTACTAATATCTAAATATTTAATTAATGAATGAATGAATGAGTTGTAAATAATGGAATTTCGCTATCTGTGCTTTTGTATGTTGTATTGTATATGTTAAAAAAAAATTGTATATTTGTATATTATAGTATGTGTAAATATTTTTATAATTGAATTGATCAATGAACGAATGAAGTATAGATGTATGATGTATATTTGTATGAATTGTGAATGTATGGTGTATATTTGTATATAAAAAATTTGAATAAGTGAATTGATCAACGAACGAATGAGGTGTGAATTATGGAATTGTGCTATTTGTACATTTTGTATATTGGGTTCTATGAACCAACCATATTATTTGAGGATGTGTTAATAACTAATCTTAGTACGCACTCTTGTGCGCATCTGTCTTGGAAGGGGTATGGTCTATATATGTTAGATTCCAAAGCCATTTATCTATCTAATTAAGAAAAAGAGGGAAAAAAATGTGTTTTTCTATGCCTTTGTTAAAAAAGAAGAAAGTTTTAAACACTGCTGAGGAGAGAAGAAGGAAACATTTTATTTGTTTCATTCATTGACCCTTTGAAGTGAGTAAATTATATATTTTTTTCTATTGATAATCTGGCTGTTTACATTGTATTTATAATTGTATTATTTTATTGTTGAATTGAATAATGACCAACCCCGTTTTTATAATTTTGTAATATTGGTTTGTAGACTGAAGAAGGAGAGAAAAATCCTCCGAAACGTTGATTTGAAAAGAAAGGAGGAAGGATTCCAATAAATTACACCTTATTTGATATGTGTTAATTTTTTCTTTCCTCACTACCCCTGGGCTGCCTTCCATTACATTCAATTAATATTTAATTAATTTCAAAAAGAAAAAAAAAATCAATTAAATCAATTTTAATGTGAGATATCGAATTGAAATTAAATTTACAATGAAATTACATTAATTGAATTGTATTTCCGTGTATTTTATTAATTAATATTAATACAAAGAGACGGCGATTTACTAATAAAAATATCTTATTGTATTTCACGTATTTTACCTCTACGATCAATATATCCACTAATATAATTATATTTAACCAAACAATTTTCTAAAATGTTTAATGAGTTTATATATAAATAAATAAATTGAGAGAGAGAGCAAATACAATTAAATTTATCCAAATAATAAATGATTTATTGGTTTAATACCGGCTTCTATTTCTCTATTTCTCTATATTTGGCTAGAATGAAATTAATCTTTAATTTTTAGCTCTTAAATTAATTTGGGATTGGAAAATTATCAATTTGTTCCCTTTTATGTTATTTTTAGCCTTAATTGGTTCTAACAATTAATAGAAGATTCGGCATTAACTAACGACCTCTATTATCTGGCCCATCGTAAACCCGTCTTCGATATAAATACTATAATGGCATTTACTTTGACAAGATAAAAGCAAAAATTCCCCTAAAGCCTCGTTTATGCGAAATACACGATTTTCAAACATTCAATACCCTTTTGAGATTAAATTAAATACCAAGACTGTGGGACCATGGTCCCTTGTCTGTCTTTCCAGCGTCAAATAACACTTGGTCTTTCATGACCCACTTCCACTGGTTCCTTGAACTTCGACATAATCCCTAAAATTTCTTCTAAATCTATCTATCTATATTCTATATACTTATATCTTTATTATAATCGGCTTGCGCAACGTCGTCGTCGTGATTTTTTTTTCATTTTAAAAACCACTATAATAGTTCATGACAAATAAAATTTATTAAAATTAGATTTTTTGATTGATGATGGTGAGGAGACAAATTGGATATGAAATGAAATGAAGTGGAGATCTTGAATTCCTGAGACGATCAAGATGTCAAAGAGGTTTTTTATTTCATTAATTTTTTTCCTCTTATTAAAAACAAGGACTAAAAAGATTATCTCAAGCTTAAGAAGATCAAGGACAGTCGATAGTGAAGAAGTAATCTCCGAAGTCGAAGCCTCAAATTCAAAGTAAACTTTATTTCATGTAATAGAATTGGTTCAATAAATTTATTAAAAAATTATTATTTTAAAACCGACTAATGAGCCCAAGGGGGCTTCACAGCTGGTATATATATAAATGTTGCAGTAAAAACTCGTATTTAGAATGAACTGGTTTCTACTAGTTTCACTTAATACCTTTCTGGCAACTAGAATTTACTGATGTTTGTTGATTAAAGTAAAGATAATTTTTTTAGAACTTTTTTAAAAAAAATTTTAAATATAAAATACTAGTTAGGTTTCATATAAATAAAATATCAGATGCTTGTTAGCACGATTCAATATATATTTCGGGGTATGCCCATTTTCAGGAGTTCACAAAGGACACTAAACTTCTGAAGATGGGCTTATACCACGAAATATATATTGAGTCGTGCTAAACAAGCAACTGATTTTTTATTTATGTGAAACCTACCTAGTATTTTATATTAAAAAAAAATTCTTTACATTATTTAATATGTTTCACCAAGAACCTACACCATTCTCCCTTAACAAAGATGTTGGTTGAGTTTGGCTCAAAAGTCTAGAATCTTCATTTTTGACCTTCCGTCTCATTTTTTAAATAATAATAGATTTACCTATTCTTCTTTCTAGGAGATAATATTTTTAATCGCTTGAAATTTCAATAGATTGTATCCATTAAAATTTTTTCATTTAAACTATTTTCAATTACTATTAGTAAAAATCAATAATAAATATTTGGAAAATGCTCTAATAAGCAAAGCCAATAAAATTTTTTTAAATAAATACTTCGTCTACCAAGAATACCGAATCATATTATTGGGTTATATGTTATTCATCTATGCTTCAAAGCCTTTATAATATTAAAAAATATTTTAACCTGGCTTAAGAGTTGGAAATTATATTTATTTTAACTAAATGTGTATCAATATTTTTCTGTTTCAGATGTTAGAAGGCAACGTGAATACCTTCACTGTAGTTGAACGACGCCTGGATCCTCCATTAATTTCTTCTAAAATACGTTTCGTTCCGTATTCATTCCATATGCGAACTGTTTGTATGAGGATCGAATTGCTTGGCTGTTCTTGGCAAGGTGAGCCATTTTTATTTTACCATTATTAATAATTGAATCGGTTATTTCAGAAACAACATATGTGACTTTATTATTTTGTTAAGTATATCTGCTGTTTATGAAATAACCGATTGAATTTAGTTAACGATCGGAGAAAAAAGTGAAAACATTTTCAAAAATCAGTTTATTTCTTCGAATTCATTATTTTATTTTTGCAACGAATGTTTGAGGTAAACATTTGAAATTTGGCTTAAAGGTGTTTTTGATTAGGTAGAACAAACGTTTGTGTTTGGTGGATTTCAACTCATTAGATTCAATCATTCGATATTATAACATAAACATTTGGTATGGTCAACTTTCACATTTTCATTTATTTGAAGTCATCGCGACACTACTAATTTACACCCCCTTCCTTTATTTCGTTTTCGAGAAAATCGTTTTTGAGTACACCTTCTACCCTATATCAAGCTTAAGTTTCGAATTTCGTATCTCTGAGACTTGCGAAACGCAAGGGGGGGGGGGGGTAAATTCTTACGTACGTAAATATCAACTTCCAGTTTTTCTATTCTAGCAAAAATCTTGTTATACTTCTTTTAGCCCCTTGATAGCTTAAGATTCAAATTTCAAGGCTCTGCGACTTTCCGAAGACGAGATATGAACGATTAAAATATTTATTTTACGACACTCCTAATTTACAAGCCCTTCCTTTTTTACAATCGGATTAAAAATTTCACACAACTATCAACTCATGACACTTGATAAATAAACTAATTTTTTAAAAAATCGTTATAGCAATTTTTCAGAAAATCAAAAAAAAAAAAAAAAAAATCTTTCATGTAAACTTCCACATCCGATTTTCCGATTTCAACCAAAAGCTTGCTGTACTCCTTCTCCTATATTGAGCTTAAGTTTAGAATTTCGTAGCTTTGAGACTTATGGTTGCGAAACGCAGGGGGGTACATACATACGTACATACGCACTGACCAATGGGTTTTTGGCCCCTGGGGACCCCAATTTCTTGTTTGATGTCCTAAATCCGGTTTGCAACTATTAAGGCCATGGTTATAACATTATTATTTATAAACTCTTATTTTATTTATTTATTATTTCTAAAGGCCATAGGTATAACATTATTATTTCTAAACTCAATTCTCACTTTGATCATTCAAAAAATATGAACTTTTCCTTGTAAATATGACTCTTCTAATAAATCACCTTTCTTGGTCCTTGTATTGAAAATTTTATAACTTTTATCGCCCCCCCCCCCCCCCTCCACTTCAGCTCACTTTCAATTTCACGACAATAGTCTTTTTTAATAAGATTTTAAAGGGTGCATACCAGCGGCGGTTGGTGTGTTTTCAACCAGGGGATACTGTCCTAAAAATAACTTTCATTTTTTGAAATTTCACTCATATTTTAATCTCCGTTTTTTTTTGTTTTTTGCAAATTTCATCGAATAGGTACGGCATCATTTTCCTTATTTTTCAAATTTAACATTTTTTTTAATATATTTTTGGACCTTCGGCCCAAACGAATACAACATTGTGTGAGTGAGGATAGGAGTCAGAAATTAATTATTGTGACTTAAAATCCCTGAGATGGAAATCGACCATCTCCCACAATGTATCAGCCTGTCCTATAAGAAAATGTTAAATTTCTTCTAATTCTATTGCTATAAGCAAGCTATCACTTGTCTAAATAGCACTCTTAGTTATTTAATTTAAAAGTTTTTATTTTTTATTTTGCCGAGAGTAGCAAAGTTGTTGATTCATCTCTTAGTTATTTGCGATCTTATATATTGAGAGCTCTTAGAAATGGATTAGTCCAGAAATTCTCGAAACATCTTTATTTATTCCGTTTTTGTATTAATTCTATTTTAATAGTTCTATAGCGAGAACAATTTTTATTCGACTAAAACTCGTCTGAACTTGTCTTTGACCTGTCTGAACTGGAAGATATACTAGGCTGGGACTTCAAGCCTTCTATCATCACCTTTTCGGAAAAATCATTCATTTTAATTGCCCTTTGAAACTATGCAACAATTTTAAATCATTTCGAGAACCAATATACTTTTCAAAACGAAAAATGTTTTTTATATAAATATTTGAAATAATGGCTAATAATTTAATATTTAAAGATCCTCGTAAATTTATGAAAATACTCTAAATGTTTTTTCTTTTATATTTTTCTCACCGACAACAACAACTTTCGAAGGGGCTACAATATACTCATTCCAGATGAATCCTGAAACAGATTTTCACCTATTTTTAATCATAATTAAGTCATTTAAGTATTTTTGTAAAATATTTTTTTATTTTGATAACCATATTTGTAATTAGATTGTACGCAAAATATGGTAATTCACTAATCCAAGAGATTAAAAAAAAATTATACCTAATAAAATATATATTTTTTTCAATGTTCACTTTTTTGGGATTTTTCAAAAAAAGTAAGAAAAAAAACCTTTTTTCATCCAATTCTCTATGTACCTATGATCAAGTAAAAAAAGGTACCAAAATTGAGTATTAGTAACTCACTTGAAACGATTGTTCGAATGTCGCTATCTCGTTGTAAATTGCATTTGTTCAATCGCATCGACACTCTAAACACGTCATTGATTACATTTCCCCCTTCACCTTGTCCTGATTACAAACTCTCTCCTCCTGATCGAATTAACCATCAACGTGTATCCGAGTTGTAGTCGATTCCAATGAGTAGATCTCTCTCTCTCTACAGTGTATCGAACTATATCTATATATTCATAGATGAGACTAGCTACATATTCAGGCACTCATTCCATTCAATTTCTATGGCCGTGTTCCTGAGGGACTATTCGGCCTTCGAGATATGTCGCATGTTGATTAGTAGCTGGAGGATAAGCCTTTAATGAAGCCACGTGGATGGACACCGCTTTCGCGTTTCATTAACCCGCACCAGGTAGAGGTTTGACACCTCACCCCTAGCCACCCTGTATCCTCCTGATCCATCATGGTCTATTGATCTGAATACTAACTTCGACGGCCACTCCACATTCCCAGAACATGTATTCAAAGAAAAGGCCCCTGACTCACAATCCCTCGTTTATTTCAGTTTGTGTTGGCTACCTTTCTATATAATGATGGATTATACTTATCATGAAATTCGAAGTTTATCATATAATTTCGAAAACCATTATGGTAAATATGGTATCTTTATTTGGTTAACAAAATAAAAAAAAATCTATAAGGGGGCGTCCCTAAATTACGTGAGACGTTTAGAGGGGGGAGGGAGTCGAGCCGAATCTCACCCTATCTCACATGGGGGAGAGGAGGGGTCTTAGAAAATATCACGTATTTTTTTTTCTGAAAGAAACACTAAAATTACGAGAAAAATGGGTTAAATTAAGTAATAATAATAATCCTATACTACTAAAGCGCATTTGTGCCTGCCTTTGTACTTATCTATGTACCTATGTACCTATGTCCGTCCCCCCAAAAAAACAGTTGTCATGGTTACCAATTTAAATGAAATTATCTATATATATATAATTAAGGTTTTGTCTGTACATTGTGGTGGTGGTGTGGGTAGGGGATGTTGGGTGGGTTTCAGGGGGGTAGAGGTGGGGGTCCAGGGGTCGTCATGGTTACTAATTTAAATGAAATTATATATATATATCTATATATAGTATATATAATTAAGGTTTTGTCTGTACGTTGGGGTGGGGATTCAGGGGGCAAGCCACTAGGCTAGCAAAAGGGCCGCCGAAGGCGGGCCTTGCAGCTAGTAATAATACTAGTCTTAAATAAAAATAATTAAGCAAATGATGTTTTTTAAATAAATAAACGCAATTAAGCACAGATAAACGTATTTAAACTAAAAATACGCATTTTGAAAAATCTCACGTGAGATTAGGGGGGGGGGGGTCGATAAAGGCCAAAATCGTTGTTTAAAAGTGACAGGCGAAAACAAACAAGTCTTTAATAAATAATCTGGCATGACTTGGCTATACCACGTGATTTCCAAAGACATAGGATTTTTGTAAATTTATAAAATATCTTATTTTTTATAAATCTAGCAAATTATGAAAAAATCGGTTTAGAAAGTTATGGAAAATCTATAAATAGTTAAAGACGTACCTACTTCCAGTAGGCTTCCAGGGTTCCCAAACTTACTCTCAGATAAAGTTTAGGGAAAGCGGTGTTGGTTTATAGTGAAACATATTAAACAAAGGAATTATTATTTAACGGGTTATAGTGGTGTTTCTACAAAACAATCGATGGACTTCCGATGGGAAGTCCATTGAGCCCATTATTAGCTGAAATCTACATGTCACACCTGGAGGATACTATTTTAAGCCCCAGCAACAGCCATTTCCAACATATAAAGTTCTGGAAACGGTACGTAGATGATATCCTAGTAGTATGGTCAGGTACATTGAGACAAATCGCCCCATTTGAAACATACCTAAATTCTTTAAATCCAAAAATTCAATTTACAAGTGAATTAGGCAATAAAACCATCCCCTTTCTCGACCTTCAAATCACCATTAACAATAACAATATAAAATATCAAATTTACAGGAAACCCAGTTTCACGGACACAGCCATCCCATATTCTTCCAATCATCCATACAACACCAAATGCTCCGCATTTTACGCTATGTTCCATAGACCAATCAATATCCCACCAAACATCGAAGATTATAAACATGAATCAACAGTTATTCATAAAATTGCTGAAAATAACAATTACCCCGTCAGGCTATAAATAATATTTACAATAAAATCATTTCCAAACAAATTTCAACCCGCCTATATGCCATTAGCCCAACAATCATTAAAATATACAAAAAACTTCCTTTTTATTCCAATAATTTTACCAACCCTATAACTAATACTTTGTCAAAATTAGATATTACCCCAGCCCTCTATAATAGACATAACTTAGCCTACTATTTAGTAAACAATAAAATAGATAAAATTGATCCCAAAGAAAAAAGTGGCGTCTATAAATTACAATGTGACTGTGGAGCTTTTTACATAGGACAAACTGGTAGATCCATCAACAACCGTATCGTCGAACACAAGAGATCATTGAAACAACTACAATTGAACAGTGACAAACCTAATCCCCAACCATTAAGTTACGTTTCAGCTTTTGCTGAACATCTATTTGATAACAATCATTCCCCATCTAATGAAAGCCCCCTTATTCTACATTTCTCCCCAAAAGGACGCAAACTAGATTTATTAGAATCCCTTGAAATCAAGAAAGCAATCGCCCGCAATGAACCCATTCTCAATAACCAATTAGAAACCACTAAATCAACAATAATTGATCTATTAATAAACCAAATCTAACCGAAATTCATTCATTCCTTACTAAACATTTGTTCTACTGTTCTCATCTTCGAATTAACCTTGCAAATCCGCTTCTTGTGTCTAAATTTATATATTCTAAAACCCTTAAACAAATTCCTTTAACAGGTATTCCCAGAATTCTATACAAATAAATTTCGAACTAAGACATCCTATTTGAAATGCACCTGACCTTGTCCAGACAATTCGTTCAATACCCCTTTTTCTACCTTCCACATACCTTTAAACCTAACCACTCAATTCATTCAAACGCCCATTGACTCCCCCCCCCCCCCCACTCGACCTGTATTACAATAACATCGAACGCCCATTGGCTCACCCCCCTCCACTCGCCCTGTACTATAATAACATCGATACAATGTAAAAATTTTATATTCAGTTTTCTGTTAAACCTCCTGATGAAGGGTTCATAGCCCGAAATATGTATAGAGATAAATAAAAAATCTCCAAAATAATTTAAAAGATTTTTTAATTTTTTAATTTTATTTCCTCTTTGTGAAACACCACTATAACCCGTTAAATAATAATTCCTTTACTCTCAGATATTGCAACATGATTAGCAATTTAAACTAATAGAAGATTCGACTGAATTCTTAGCCCGTAGCCTTTTTTTTATATTTTCTTACCTTATGTTCTGAACATATAAAATTAATCATACCCCACTGAAGCCTCATTTGTAAGAAACACGATATTTACAAATGTTAACCTCCTTCACGATAAAAATTGATACAAATTGAACATACTTCTTCGTTAACTCGTATATCCCTATTCCTATTAAATACTGGAACTCCCTTCCTTCCTTCCCCTACAACCTTCAAATTTCCAAGACCCGCATTCACGGGTACCTTCGACTCCAAACCAACTTCTTAATTTTCTTTTCTTGATGCGGAGGTCAATCATATAGGTGTTGTATCTTCTTGGTAAAACACTTTGCATCATTAAAAGAAATTTAATTCTCCATTTAGAATTTTCATTATAACAAACAACCAACTTACAAATAACTTTCGTGATCTTTTTGAGCACAGAGAACCACAAAACGGGTAAATTTCGGCCAAAACTCGAACTCTACTTTTAAAAGTTATTCTACACTTAAATTTAATATTAGAAAATTGAAACTTAAATTAATCTTTTAATTGGAATTCTTCAAAATACTTATATAGAAGTATAATTTCACTTATTATGAGTGAAAGTGAAATAATTCATCCATGCCACTCAGAATTCAAATTAGAACAAGGTATAATACAAGATGATGTAATTTTCCTTAAGCTCTTCCTTACGCTTCTGGGACAAATGTTTAAGCAAATTGATCTTAGTGATTTGTGTATAAATATATAGATGGCTAGAAACTAAATTAGGGTTCGCTGAATATATACCGCTAATTATCAATCGTTTTGACGAAGCTAGCAAAATGGTGAAAAGGGTTATTGAAGCATCTCATCTTAAGATAAACACGGACAAAACACAATATCTGGGAAATACGGGATTAATTGAGCACATTTCTCTGACTGGTTCGAAAATTATGATATAAATATGTAAGCTATATTAATATAGAAGAGAGAATCAAACCTGTGAAAACTACAAAATAGTAAGCCTTGACTGGGCGATGTTTGGGAAGCGCGATATATGAAAATTCAATATTCTTAATTATTTGAAGATAAATATATTTAAATCTGTATAGCAAAATGATTTGGGTTACTGATCAAAACCAAAAAATTCTTAAATAAAAGATTGCTCATGAAGATGGTTGATTTGGGTTATTAAATAAAATTAGGCTGCTTGTAGAGGCGACTGTCGGTCAGTGGCTAGAGTGTCGGGTCAAAGTAAGATGGTTCGAGACTGAGTCTCGGCAGATCAGATATTTGCAGTCGCCTCCTCTTGGAAAGCAATGTCAATCTACTAAGAGTATAATTGCCTAGTAACCTCTCCAAACTGGCCGTTCGGAACCGGCGTTAAAAAGTAGGTCCCGTGTATCTGTGTAAAAACAGCTAGCACAGGTATATATGGAGAGGAGCCGAAACGTCAGGGAGACCTGATATGGCACTTAAAAGAAGAGGCTGCTTGTGAATGACAAGGTTTCCCCTGAAAATAAACTGTATGAAATAGAATCGTAGGAGGTTGGACAAAAAAATCTAACATCCTACGATTCCATTTCAATAATTTAATTATGAATACGATTAGTGAAACAATTACCTATTATGTTTATACCTTTATAATTAATATGATATATCACAGGCTATTTGTAGTAATGTGGACTTAAAATCAAAATAACGATCGAATCTTATCTAATACTAGAGGAATATATATACATTTGTGGTCCTCAAGGTACTTAATTAGAATATTAACTTTCATTTCTTATAGTGTATCTTTGTTTTGGCACTTAGTACTACATAAAACAAATAAAGTTGTTCCGCAGTAACAATTATAAAATATACATCAAGGTCTGTAGTAGTTAAAATATGCAAAAGATCTTTCGAATTTCATGTTTTAACTTAGCGATATGTAAAAGGGTCAATTTGAGAATTTTGCATGCGCCTGTATTTAGGCAGCTATTTCAGCGTAGGAGATTAGAAGCTGCGTAGAAGCTAGGCGAGTCCAATCATTTCTAGAATGTTTCCGAGTTGAACCCGAACACTAACCTGCTTGCCGGGGCAGTTAGTCTAACCCTCGAGACAAAACTAGAGAAAAAACGAGAGAAAATTATTTATTCGATTATAACTAGAGACCGGATTTTTATGCAGTAAAAAGTGCCAAAATATTCCATAAAATATGCAGTTAAAAAGGCTGAAATATTCAAGTAATATGCAGAATACGTTGAAATATGCAAATATGTGCAGTAAAAATTGGAAAAATAAATTTTTTAATGGACTGAAAAATTAAAATTTTAGACAAAAAGACTATATATTTGAAGGAGTTCAATGAAAGAAATAAAATGATAAAATAAGCTTTAAGACACCAAGTGTCTAATGTGTACTTTTATTGTGTAAAAAATTTCACAAAATTCTCATTATATTTAATATATTAAAAAACCTTTAAACTCAAAGAAATAAAAGGTGCTCTTAAATAAAATCAACATAATAAATATAATAATGTTTAAAAAATGTGATAAAAAATACGGGCAGGGGGGGGGGGGTAGTTTTATTTAACAGACATGATTGTATTGTATTGCATTTCTTATTGGCGTACAAATAAAAGGCTAATAAAATAATGAAAATATTTGTCCGGCTATAATCTGATCACTACACTAATTTAGACACACTTTCACACACACGAACACTCAATGACCAAAATGGGATATAGTTACCGAAGGCCATAAAAATAATAATAATAATGAAGAACTAATTAACAAAGAAAGGGTCTCAAAAATAATTAAAATTTGATTGTAATTGTGAATAATTTATGTTTACAAGTATTTTTCTAAATTATATTTAGGTTATTATGTCTACGGTCACTTAAAATTGATTTATACGATTAAAAGGAACGCTCCACATCCTCAGGTGTAATGGGGGCAAATTTAAAGGAACTTTATATATATATAAATTTACTTTTAAAAAAATCTGTAATTGGGGTGAAATAGGGAATATTTGAGAAAAAATCCTTAAAATATGCAATTTTATGCAATATTCTTCAAATATGCAATTTTATGCAATATTACTCAAATATTCAAAAATATGCAGTATAAAATTTAACCCACAGTATCCTAGATGAATGATTTGGATAGATAATTGATCCCCTGGGTCGTATGTGGCGTCAAACAAAATATGCAATTGCATAGGAATCCGTTTTCTAAATATAACTTACCAAAATCGAGAAAATCCAGCACTGAATACAACTATTTTAATGATAAAGATGATTATGATAATCCGGTAGGGATGTATACAAAAGTCTGTTTAGACAGAATTCGACCATTTTATTTTTAATAAATTAAAGAAAAATATTTTCCTAAATTCATTGAGATTTCGAATATCTCGGGTAGGTATCGATTCCTCTTTCCTAGTCGATTTTCGTTTAATTTTCAGAAATGAATACTTATTAGAATGATAATTACTTAGTACATTGATGAACAACGAAAGTATTTTAATAATAGAGTACTATTGTGTAAGGGAGCTGACATCGAGAAGATTTCTTGGCTGCTGACTTCCTTCGCTTTTGTATCCTCTCAATGCAACAAAGCGCCTGACAAGGCAAGTTGCCTGCTCTTTTGTTTTCCATGAATTGGTTCAAAGTCTTAGGCCAGGTTTACGATTACTAAATTAAATACATTCATTAACAAATTTATTATCAATCTAAAACATTAATTAATTATGTTGGAATAGACCTTAGCATATTCAGTTTTACTTCATCTTAAGGTTGTTTTTATTCAGTTCTGTATAAGATTGATATGAAATAATTTATTGACCTGGCGCTTTACTTGTGATCTTATAATTATGAATTTTAGTTTTTACTTTACCATACAGGATATGGTCAAGTATTGTAATCGTGCATGAAAAAGTGTTTTTTCCTTCTTTTTTTCGAAATATCTCAAAAACGGATGAAAGTATTTTGATTAAAAAAATTGAGCGAATCCAGGGCATTTCGCTCTACAAAAAAAAGCACAAATAAGTAAACATCGAAAAAATTATATTTTTCGAGATAATAATTGTTTTGTCAAAATGTCTGTTAGTCTGTTAGGTTGTAAGTCTGTTAGTCTGTGCGTTACCAAATTGTGTGGACGAGCTAGCTCAAAAACTAGTGTGAATATCAAAACCAAATTTCACACCTAGTTTTATAGCATTGGGATTAAGAGATGATTAAATTTTGGTGCATATCGACCCAAAATTAAGGAGAGTGGAGGCTAAAATTAAAATCTAGGCCATTTGAGCAAACTCAACCAAATTTTGTATACATAATCAGTGGACCCCCAGAAGTCTGAAAATGTAAAACTAACTCGCCCAAAAAAGGGGGGGGGGGTCAAAATGAAAATCTTGGCCATTTACCAAACTCGACCAAATTTTGTATACATATTCAGTGGGACTTACAGAAGTCTGAAAATGTAAAAACTAACCGCCCAAAAAGGGGGGGGGGGGGGTCAAAAAATAAAAATCTTGGCCATTTACCAAACTCGACCAAATTTGTATACATATTCAGTGGACCCCTAGAAGCATGGGGCAATGCAAAAACTAACCCCCTACACGATTATAAACAATTCTAGGGCCAGGTTGTATGGTAAAGTCAAGTGATTACGATTTTCCGTAGAACACGTCAGCTTATTTTTTTCTTCTTGATAATTAAAACTTCTTTATAATTCGAAGTCTCAATAATTCGAATTTTTCTTGTAGTCCCTTGGATTTCGAATTATCGAGAATCGACTGTATATATAAAATTGTATAAATAAGGTTTTATAAGCAAATAAGTAAATTTTGTAACAAGTAGCTCACAGGATGATTCCTTCGAAACTAGCTCACGCACATATTAAGTTTGGAGACCACTGGATGCGTCTAAGACTATTAACATTAATTGATATGTGTTCTTATTCTTCTAGAGGGATCGTGACGTACTCGATGCCTCAAGGGGCGTCGAGAGGAGCCGAGGTGGACCTCTCCGACCGGACATACGATGGTCGAGAAGATGGTGGCCATTTAACTGGTGGACTTGGCCAACTCACCGATGGTCAAAGGGGACAGGATAACTTCCGGATGGACCTCAATGGAAACGGAAAAGGTAAGATCAAACATTTTTATCTACTTATAGTTTATCTATATAAATCCCTCTAGTTTTTTCTTTTTGTTTCGGCTTATCTTCATTTAATGTCATTTATTATTAAAAAGGAGAAGAAGTGAAAATCCACACATTAAAAGAAATATTTTATTTAAAAAAAGTTGAAAAGGGATTTTTGCTTAGAGTAGCAGAGAAATGGAATAATTTATTAAGGATTATATAAATTAAAAGTCTGCCCATTTTTGATATAGATAAAAAAACTACCTGGCTGACAGAGCCCGGTAATTTTATGCGTTAGTTAAAAAGTAGTATATTAATATTATTTTTAATTTTACATTCAGATAATAAGTTTTCAACTTTTGGAAATCCCCGAGCGGGTCGAAACGTGGTTGAAAAATAAAATAACTTTATTTCAATTTTATTTCATCCTTGCTGCAAATACAGGTTGGGGCATAAAGATAATTACATTTTTGAAGAGGTATAAAAATAAAAAAAATTTAACTAGAAAAAACTGAATATATTTTTTGAAAAGAACATAAAATATTTTTTTTTTTAATGTGTTTTAATCATTATATCAGACGAAAAAAGGGACGTCAAAAATGAAAATTCTAGCCCTTTAGACCAAATTCAACCAAATTTTGTATATATATTCTGCGGAGCCCCAGAAGGTTAGAAATGCAAAAACTAACCACCCAAAATGGGGGGGAAGGTCAAAAATTAAAATTCTAACCCTTTAGATCAAACTGTGTATACAAAATTAAGTTAGTTTTTGCATTTATAGCCTTCTGGGTCCACTGTGTATGTATACAAAATTTGGTTGAGTTTGGTCAAAAGGGCTAGAATTTTCATTTTTGACCCTCCCCCCATTTTGGGTGGTTAGTTTTTACATTTCTAGCGTTTTTGTGGCCCACAGAATATGTATACAAAATTTGGTTAAGTTTGGTCGAAAGGGCTAGAATTTTCATTTTTGACGTCCCTTTTTTCGTCTGATATAATGATTAAAACACATTTAAAAAAAAATTATTTTATGTTATTTTCAAAAGTATATTCAGTTTTTTTCTAGTTAAATTTTTTTCATTTTTTATACCTCTTCAAAATCTGTTAGATCTTTATCCCCACCCTGTAGAAATCAACAAACATTCTTGTTAGAGGCCATCCATAAATTACGTCACACGAATTTCAAGATTTTTGGTCCCCACTTCCCCTGTGTCACATTCTGTCAAATTTTCATTGAGCCCCCCCCCCCTGTATTGAGACGTCACTCTATCATTTTTATACACTATAATTTTCGGATTGAAATAATAATAACTTGAAATCTAAAAAATATATTTGAATATTTAAAAAAAATTTAATTTGACTTTTGTGACATCACAATTTTTAAGATCCCCGGGGCCCCCCTGTCACATTTTGTCACAAATCTGAGATGCCCCCTCCCCCCTTACTGTGTGATGTAATTTATGGATGGTTTCATACCTGAATTCAAAATCATATTAAAATACCTACCACTTTTATTTCAATTTTACTTATTCTTGGCTGTAAAAGGAATTATCTTATAAATTTATAAATAGAGCCAAAAAGTCTATGCACGTGGCATGTCCATGCAAACCACGGCTTGGAGCATCGGACCTTCCTATAATTCTTAAATAATTTATAATCAAATCTGAACATTGTGGTGTTAGTGACGGTGGTGTTGTGGTGGGTGAGTTTGTTTGTCTATCTGTTTCTTTGTGTGTTGTTAGTGAATTTGTCCAGGGCTCTTGATCCTTTTCGTTTCTTTGGGGACTAAATTTACATTTATATTGGCTACCTGAAGCAAATATAAATTTTATTTAGAGCATTTCTTGCATTTGGGATTGGTTGTGGTTTGCATGGACATGCCACGTGCCTCTTTTGTCCCTCAACAGCCAAATGAGATGGGCCTTAATTACATCTTCACACATGAATGAACAATTCTCTAAAAGGGAATTTTAACTTTCTCTACGATACATTTTTTTCTATACTATTAGATTATTATTATTATTATTATTACTTTACCATACAGGCCATGGTCAAGTATTGTAATCGTGCATGAAAAAAGTGTTTTTTTCCTTATTATTTTCGAAATATCTCAAAAACGGCTGAAACTATTTTGATTAAAAAAATTGAGCGAAACCATGGCATTTTGCTCTACAAAAAAGCACTTATAAGTGAACATCGAAAAAATTATATTTTTTGAGATAATAATTGTTTTGTCAAAATGTCTGTTAGGCTGGTTGTCTGGCTGCTAGTCTGTGCGTTACCAAATTTTTGTGGACGAGCTAGCTCAAGAACTAGTTTGAATATCGAAACCAAATTTCACACGTAGTTTTGGTCCATTGAGATTAAGAGCTGATTAGATTTTGGTGCATATCGTCCCAAAATTAAGGGGGGTTTTAGGGGGGGGGGTTAAAATTAAAATTCTAGGCCCTTGTATCAAACTCAACCAAATTTTGTAAACATAATCAGTGGGATCACAGAAGTCTAAAAATGCAAAAACTAACCGCCCAAAATGGGGGGGTCAAAAAATGAAAATCTTGGCTATTTACCAAACTCAACCAAATTTTGTATACATAATCAGTGGGACCCCAGAAGTCTAAAAATGAAAAAACTAACCCCCTCCCCTACATGATTATAAATAATTTTATTAAATATTAAATATAAGTGAGGGGCCAGGTTGTATGGTAAAGTCAAGTGGATGGCCACCTCAGAACACGTGAGGTTATTTTTATTATTAGTTAGAATATTAAAGATTTCTTTGTTCAAAAATCAAAAATTCGTATGAGTATGTTACAATGCACTTGCACTGAAATTTCTTAGCTGGACTTATCAATGTCAGAAGTCAGAAGAATTTTGAAATTTGGGTTCAATTCTCGAAGAAGCAAGAGCAGGTCCGGACTTGGGATCTTTTGGGGTATAGGCTGGACCTGTGGTGTGTCCCCCCCTATGTTTCTAAATATAGCAATATGAGTAATTCGATTTTAAATATAACATATTGTGTTTTTAAGTAAAAATGTTAACAAATGCAAGATAACAAAACGTATTGTAATGAAGAAGCAAAATTTACTAAATCTTTATAATATATTATTTAATTTGCACCGTTTTCGTGATCCCAAACGAAAACCTTATTTTTCGTTACTACTTTTTATGAGATAATTATGTGAAATTTGTGTAATGGTGTAGTACTATGAATTGAAGATATTAATGTATATCAGTGGTCGGGGAACCGGGGTAAATTACCCCAAATGTGGTAACAATGAAACTATCGGGGTTAATAAGGGCATTTTTAAAATTTTCTATTTTATCAACTATTATTATATTTTTACTTTGATAGCTTTTCCAGGACTTCAAAATCTTTCGACTTTATTAAACGTAAATACGAAGAACAGAAGTCGGCTGAATGCCGAGGACTGTATTCAAATTGAGCTCACGTCAAAAAGTCCTAATTTTGAAGCCATTTTAGTGAAAATTAAACATAATTTTTCTAAAACTTAAAAGCGTTTGAATTATGTTAATGTTTACAATTTTTATTTACTTACAGATAGTTTTCATGTAAATTTCAATTAATTCGATAAAAAAATAAATAACATATACCTACATTTAGGTACCTTGCTTTTTTTTAGCTTTTCAGAATGTAGGGGTAACAGCGACCTACGCAAAAAAAATTGGGGGTAATGGCTAAAAAAGTTCCCCGACCACTGATGTATATACAGTAGGAAGCAAATGTTATCAAATAAAAGAATAAAAAAAAAAAGAAGTTTAAGGACTTAGCAATTTAGATTCCAAGGGTATTTTGAAGAAAAACGATTTTTAAATTGTATGGTGCCCAAAGGCTGCAGCCTATTCAGCCTATGCTTAAATCCGGCCCTGGGCAAGAGCCCTGTTTTTACACATAATCTCGAAAATAACATGCATCTGTAGATAGGGGCTTCAAGGGATTATATTACCACACTGAAGCATTTTAGAAACGAGCTATCATCAAACTAATTGGGCAAGCTCTTAATGAATGACTTCCTTGACCATGTTAGAAGTATCTTTTCTGTTTATTTTATACGTAAATACCGAGGGATGAACCGCGAACTAATATAGTGTACACCTACTTCCACTTTAATTTCCAAGTAGAAGACAATAGATGAAGGGGCATTACCTAATGAATTTCAAAATAATTCCACATAATTCCAAAGACGTGTACACCTAATTCCAATCGCGTTTCACCCCTCGATAAATACTATTAGTGAATATGATCCAATGACATCAAATGAATAATTCCCTTAATTTTTACGTTACCACACGAATGGTGGGTGAAGTACTGTAATCGTACATGAAAAAATAGTTCTTTTTCTTGAAATATGTATTTCAAAAACGGCTAAAAGGATTTAATAAAAAAAAAAATAATTAAGAACTGATTAGATTTTGGTTGAAATCGGACCAAAATTGGAGGAGGAGTTAAAATTTGAAACATTTGTCCGATTCCGAGAAAATTTTAGTATCCTGTGAAATTCTAAATAATTTTAATATACGAGAAGTGGGCAGGCGTGTGGTATATTCACCAGGTGGCCATATCGCATTTTTTAATTTTTTTTTAATTTTAATTTCAATGTTTATGTTCTTTTAGCTGCCTATTAATTTTAAAAAATCGTTAAAATTCTTCTTTTTGAGAATATCTAAAATAAAGAGTTAGCTACTTCTAGTGAGCTTATTTAAAAGATGAAAGCTATCTTTATAAATAAATTTGTATTTAAATGGCCAAAAAATAGTAAAACACTTGAAAAATATAACTTATTTAGGTAATGACTCATTCTGAAAATGTTCTAGGGACAAAAATTGTTTGTGAATATTTCTGGATATTTTAGGTTTATTTAAAAAGAAAAAATGAGCATTTATTTGATTGATTAAGGTGGTAGTGTATAAGGGATACAACATTTTAAAAATACTATTTAAAGAAAAAAGCTCTGCATCGTATATTTTTTTGAAAGGACTGTTGAATACTGTCTACCGAGGGGTGAACCGCGACCTAATATGGTGTACATACACCTACTTCCACTTCCACTTTCATTTCCAAGTAGAAGACAATAGATGTAGAGACATTATCTAATGAATTCCAAAATAATTCCAAAGACGTGTACACCTAATTCCAATCTCGGTTCACCTCTCGATGTCTAGTATTTGAAGTAAATTCTAGAACTTGTGATCAGTGCTTTTGCTCAAAATTTAGGTCCAATTAGATTTAAAATTATTGGATAAAAATACTTGGTAGGTTTCACATTAAGATATAAAAAAATAAAACGAATTTATTTTTGGAGAATCTTTAATCTCGATATATATATTTCGGGTGACTAACCCATCTTCAGGAGAAACAGAAAGTAACTGTCACCCGAAATATATATATCGAGATTAAAGATTCTCCAAAAATAAATTCGTTTTATTTACACTATACATTATATACACCAAATTCCTTAAAAATCAATTAGATTTTTATGCAAGACATCCACGCTCTCCCAAGGTTCGTGTGTTTTAATGATTTAGGAAAACAACAACGTTGTTTTTGAATTTTATTTTCGTTTATATGACTAGGATGTTTACTGAATAAAATAGGTGCTCATTTTTTTAAAAATAGTCCAACAAGTAACTAAAATTATTTACTTAAAACAAAAATGTTTTGTTTCCTAGACCATTTTAGTAATATATACATGTATAAATTTTTTGTTTATTTTTTTAAAGCCGGGTGTTCACACTAATTTATTTTAATTATATCGTAACTTACTGGAATTTATCATGCTTTATTTGTCTTTGTTGATTTGAATGTTTTAGCTTCAGGGTCGTTAGCGTGATCTATAAGCGTCGAAGACAATAAAATTACTTTAAAAAGGGTTCATTTGATTTGTTCAACAGAAACACTATCCATTTCTTTTATCGATTTTTTTTAAGATTGAAATGTCTTTCTTCTATTCAATTTGGCTCCCCTCTTTTACACATAAATTTTGTAAAATATTTTTGTTTGCTTCAGGTAAATTTAGTATTTTTAAAGAATACGATAAGAACAATCATTTATCTCGTTTGAATTGAGAATAGATTTTCGCAAGATCTTATTTTTTTTACCCGAAAAAACCATTTCGGTAATAATTCTTAAACATTTAAGGGGAGGATTTTCTACGGTCCCTAAGGAACCCTCGTCTTTTTCCCATCTCATTGTGGACCGATTTGAACATTCGATTCTCTGTAGAATATATTGGTATATTGACTCCTAATATAAAGGGGTTTATCTTCTTTAGGGGAGGAAAACTCGCCTTTTACTCAACCCTTAGTCGGAGGATCGCTAAAGTGAAAATTGTTGTAGATAAGTAAGTAGGGGTGACTCGAAGACCAAGGTAAGAAGAACGCCCCCTCTCTTTGACCCCCCAACTCTAATGACCCTGATGAATGGGCAGAAACGTTCGTGGTCAAAGGAACTCGAGGGTTGTCATTGATTTAGAAGGACCAGACCACCCCTCACTCTTGGAAAAGTTTCGAGTAAATACACCTTGGTCTTCTGGCCACGATTGAGAAATATGATGGAGCCATTTCGGTCTTTTTATTGATATATACTCCACATCATTAGTCTTTTAATCTGCTAAAGTAACTTCTCAAAAATATCCCCGACTACTTTCGAAAAGCAAAAGAGAAAACTTTAAATGAGGATACACATCTATTCAGTTCTTGAAAAAGGGGCCTTTAACAGGATAAAGCAAAGATGTTTGCTTTAAACATTCGTTATTCTGAATGAAATTTCACATTTATTTATTTATTTAAGAAAATATCATATAATCTTTAATATTTGATACTATTATTCAGCAGTGCTTTGATAGTCTATAAATGCTGGAATTCATTAGTAAAAAAAATTCGGTTCTCACTTAAATTAGATATTTTAAATTATTATATATTTACATCATTAGTTTTGACAACTAATTCTTGAAGTCATTTTAATCCAAAACCAAATAATGGCCGAAACTTGTATATTTTGGTGAGAATTAAAAAGCGTCTAAGTGCGAGAGGGACTCACACTAGGTTGAGGGTTGAGTAATTTTTTCTAAACTAATTATTTTATAGCAAACGAAATAATTTTAAACGAAAATACACAAAATAAATTTTTTATACATATTTGTTCATAATAAGATTTAAAATACTTATTTGCGGTACCTGACTCAAAAGAGTTGCATGATTTTTTTTTGTTTGTTAGTTTTTTTGAGCACTTTCTATTTGTTTAGCTGTCTCAATGTTTGACAATTTATCTACATTTACAATTTAAAATCATACGCCTAAGAAATTTCATTATAAGTGGTTGGAAATATTCAAGAATCAAATCATAAAAAGTTCTTTCTGGTGCCAAAAATGTTTTTCTTTTCAAAATGGAGATCGAATTAAATTTTAGGCTTTCTATCTATAAAAATTTCTGTTGAAAAATTGAATGGTTACAATATACCTAGAGAACTTTCAAACGGTTATATCTAATAAGCTGAAATTTGGTACAAAAGCTTCTATTAATAAGCTACACCTTTTCATGAACTTTCTAGCTCAAAATGTTTGCTTTCTAAAAAATTGCCAAAGTAAACGTAAATAGCCGTGAAAAAGTTTTTACTTTTTCCTCCAATTTAAATCATTATATTTTATCTTTTTAATGACCACAAATTTATTTATCTGTTTGTTTCTCTTTCTTTCTACCTATTTTTAACTTACATGATATATATACTTTCCTTATGCATGGTAATTTGCTCATAGTGTTCTAAATATTTTTGCATACCCCAGTCATGACACGAGAGTGTGTGCTATAGGTAGGAAATAAAATAACTTTTGTATTCTTCGTTATTATTTACCTGTACCGACTAGAAGAGCAACATCCTGGATTGCCTTAATAAAAAAACAATCGCAATAGAGCTATAAGATTGCTTCACTGTATCATTAATTCATTATTTATTCCCGAACGTATTTTACAAAATGAAGCAAAACGACTGACCATATTTCAGAAATAGTATACATTTTTGAAAATTGTTGCCCTTTCCTTCTATAAATTCTAATAATATAGTAATTTAATTGAATTTTAAAACAGGAAATTATATTTTAAAATTTGAAGATATTTTATAAAAACTCATTTGATTTATTTTGAATATTCTTAAAATACCTATTAAAATAAATAATTTATTTAAATGTACTCTTTGCTTCTCTATCAGAAGGCATTCCATAAGATCTTGTTGCTATTTTTCGACGGTCATAAATCAGTGGGATATTACTTTTCGTTCTTTTATAAATACAAAATTGTGTTTAATGGTCTGAATCAAGATCTCGTTTGTATTTTATGATTTTCAACTCGAATTCGTTTTATAGCGCTTGGCAATTTAAATATTGATCCTAATTCTACTATTCCCTGGCTTTCAATTTTGCATGTTGATTTATGACATTTGTAGAAACAATTAAATAAAAGCTGGAATCAGTGGCTCCGCCATCCATCAGCGTCAAGAGCTTTTTGCCTCATTCTCTTTATGAATTTGTTCATCTGGCATCTCTTATTAGAGCCATCTGCGCGGCTTTAATTCAAGATAGTCAATTAATTATTACCTTTTCTTCAACTAAGATCTTTCCTGTCACTTTTTGTTACAATCCAGCATTTACACGGCAAGAAACAACTGAAGAAAATCTAATTTCAGCAAAGTGATTTGATAGTTAAAAGAAAATATTTTTGCAGTAAAATAATTCTTCATCATAAGGTCATCTGTCCGAAGAATGGTTCGAAACACAGTTCGCTTTCGATTTCATTCTAACCTTAACTATTTTTTTTCCTTTCAAAAAGCCACACAATCTTCATTATTTTGGAGAATTATATTATAAAAATATAGTTGTTGTTATTTCCTATCCCACCTTCTCAAATTTATCTTAGAAATTGTCCTCTCTCAATCATCTTATAAGCTCTTCACTTCACTCAAAGTCTTCTTTTTCTTAAAAAAAAGATAGAGAGAATATTTAATAGAGTTCAGAGCACTGGGCAGAAATCACATTGCGTCAACACCCGCTAGGGCCATCGCAATGCTTTGTTGAATTTCTTCACTTTGACATGTGGAAACACATAATCTCGGAAGATAGAGAAAAAACGGAAGAAGACGAAGGGAAGAAAGAAAATACCTGAGAGAATTGGAAGATCAACTGAAGAAGGGAAACATGGGACTGGAAATAATTTAATTCCTGAAACAAGAAGAAATAGAGTAAAAAACACCAAAGCGAAAAAGATGCATGGAGAGTAGTAGAAGATATATTACGGGGAATAAAGAAAAAAAAATAATAGAATAAAGGGAATAAATATTAATGTCACTGTAAATGTAAACTTTTAAAATGAAAAGTAAAAGTATGTACCTAAGCCCAATTAGGGCATGTATCTAAGGAATCAATAAATAATATTTAATAGAGTTCATAATATCAAATTTCTAAAATTAACAGAAAAAAACTAAAAATCATAGGAAACGTCAAAACAATGAAAATTGAGAACCTTGTGCATGTAATCTGAAATAAAAAGATACCAAATTTTACACAAGTGATTGTTCGAGGAAAAATAATAAAGTTAAACTTTAAATAAATTATATCTCTTTAGTTGAGTTTAATTTATAAAAAAATGTATGTATTAATTAAATTATAGGATATAAAAGTGATACCGTGAAGTCACAATACAGGAGGGCTCAATGAAAATGTGACAGGATGTGACACATGGGGGGAGGGGGGGGGGGGGGGGTAAAAATCTTGAAATTCGTGTGTCGTAATTTATGGAGGGCCCTTAAGAAGATAAATTAAAGAAGAAGAAAAAATGTTAATAGAAGTATTTATTTAGGCTAAAATTAGAATGGATATGATTATAGGGAGCTATTTATTGAATGTTGAGTGCCTGTTTCGGTGACACTTGTTTTCGTGGTTCAATCGTCTTTTGAATCATTTTAACCGAGGGGTGAACCGCGATTGGAATTAGGTGTACACGTCTTTGAAATTATTTTGGAATTCATTAGATAATGCCCCTTCATCTATTGTCTTCTACTTGGAAATGAAAGTAGAAGTGGAAGTAGGTGTACACGATATTAGGTCGCGGTTCACCCCTCGATTTAAACCATTTTCTTAATAATTTTTGAAAGATTCATTTTTTTTTCAAATGCAATTCATGCCACATAGCTCATTCCCGAATGTAAAGGACATATTCTAAAATAATAATGACGTCAATATTCTAGTTTCTCAAGTGAAAAAGAAAGAAGCCACTCAAATATGTACTTTAAACTTTCAGATGGCGGTGAAGACTCTTGAATCTTGTTTGACAACCTTACTCTTCAATCTTCCCCCATGAAAAAATCACTTTTTCTTATCGTTAAACAATAAAAATTCTTTTGCAGGATACGAATGGGTCGGATGGCGTAACGATAGCTCTGGAATGGGCGGAAGACCTGTCGAGATTGTCTTCGAGTTTGACCGGGTGCGCAATTTTAGTGCCATGTACATACACACCAACAATCTCTTCAGTAAAGACGTCCAGGTAAGAGACATTCAATATAACAAATTATATATTTACAGTTTAATTATCAGTCCATAAAGCATCTAATTTTCCATTTTTCCATTTATATCGGGAGAATTTCTCTCGAAACGTTTAGACATTTAATAAGTGTTTTGAGATTGTTTTTTTTACAATGAACTGTAGCTATATTTATTTAAATAAATAACCAGAGATATTGATTAGTTCTTGTACCATTTTGAGCAGTGTTCATATATATTGATGAAGTAAAGAGTTCTGAGCCTTTTTTTCTCTTTATTTCGACTATAAAATTAACCAAGTTAGGATTTTCCGATTTATATCAAATATGGGCCGTTATGTTCGATAACTTTTGTCCTTTTTGAAGGCAATCTCATAATTCCGCGATTGAAGAAGTCCTCGTCCCTATTGGTGAAAAACTTGACCAGCTCATTTTCAGAAGCCTCTCTTGAGGCCAGTTTTGTACCTGTATCGAATTTTCTCTTTTTTTTAACATCCTTTTGGGACGCTCTAACACACAACTGGCTTCACCAAATACAAAACTGTCAAAGAAGTTTTTTTTTTAAAACGTTATGTCATCTTTAAGTCGAAAAAAAGAATGACCAGATGCGACGTATACATCGTGAGATATGGCTCATTAAAGCCATCCAACGGAAAAGGCTGAGAACTTTTTACTTCATCCATTATCAATATAACTCCTCAGCTAAAATTATACCTACCTTGCCACCTTATTATATTCAGTAAATTTAATCATCCATTAATTAGTTATTAAAATTTCATTTATTTTTAATGAACCTTGATAGTCATTTTAATGATTCTGAAGAATTTACATCACGACTATCACGTTAATAGAAATTTAATTGAACTTTATTTTATTAAATATAGAGTAATTATTTATTTTTTAAAAGTCAATTTAATAAAGAGTCATATAAACAGCAGTAGTAGTAGTACTGATTTTCAATAAAAATGATGAATTAATTGAATTAAATAAAAAACTCTCTAAAAAACACAGTAGAATAATTATTTCTTCTCTTCTGATAGGGAAAAAATCATTAGATGTAGCCCAGATTCCCCAGCCTCCATTGAAGACAATTTCTTTAGAGCAGAGATGTCTATTTCAGACTTCTTTAGGTTAACGGCCATCATTTGATTTGTCAGAATCAAAAAATACTAGCTGATTTCGTTTTATATTTGGTCAATTTTAGATTATGAAAGCCGAGGGCATCCTCTTTAAAGAAATGTTTGTGTATATAAGTCATAAAAAATAAATAAAATATTTTATTGTCTTAATTTTTTTCTAATACCAAACACATCATTATAAAAAACAGTTTTTGACAAAATGGCAATTAGTTTGATTAATTAGGTAGGCCCCCAAGTAGTGTTAGCCCAGGGTCCCACAAATACGCGCCCATGATTATACCTACTAAGTGTGGCTTGGTTCACTATATTCGTTATTTTTGAGATATTCAATTAATTATTATCTTTGGTACAAAAATTTAACTTAGTAACATTTTAACATTAAAATTAAAAAAAAAAAACTCCAACGAATCGTTGCTAGACTTTATCTATAGTCGTTTTAAATTTTAATATGTTTATTCCTTTATTATTAATCAGATATCACTGGCTATTTGAAGTCAATATTGACTTAAAATCAAAAATAGACATCAATTTTCATCTAATACTTGAGCAATAATCATTCTAGATTGCAATTGAAGGTAATGGAAGGCAGCCCAGGGGGTAGTGAGGAAAGAAAAAAATTATGAAAAGGAGGAAAAAAATTGTTTTTCTATTCCTTTGCTAAAAAAGAAAAAAGTTTTGAACACTACTGTGGAGAGAAGAAGGAAACATTTGATTTCTTTCATTCATTGACCCTTTGAAACCATGAAGAAGGAGGGAAAAATCCTCCCAAACGTGGGTTTGAAAGGAAAGGAAGAAGGATTTCAATAAATTATACCTTATTTGATATGTGTTAATTTTTTCTTTCCTCACTACCCCTGGGCTGCCTTCCATTACCTTCAATTAAAATTTCTACCAGTCCGTCTCTCTCCAGAGAAAATTTCGTTGCAAAAAAATTCTAGATTGCATTTTAGACGATTCAATTATTATTGGTAACTCCGAGCAAACATAGAAAAATTCTCAAATATGTTTTTTTTTGTATTTAAATGCTTCACGTTTCTTAGCAAATACCAACCCAATCGATATCTTTTTGGGTTTAAAACATCTTAAAAAACTCTGAAAATACATTTTGGGGCACTTTCCCCTCTTCAGGGTTCAAGTTTCAAAAAATTCTTTCTTAGCTCTCCCATAAATTGTAAAAAGAATATAGACTCCAAATTTTATCTTTTTAGTTCCAGCGATTTGGGCTGTGCCTCAATGAATGAATGAATGAAACGCCACCTTCTCTTTATAAGGCATTTATTTGGAAAAACACCAAGATCTTTTTCCTTGACCCACTATATAAAGATTAGGTGAATTCAAAACGAATTTAATTATTTTAATTAAGATTTGATTTTATATTCTTTATGATTAGAAATTTTTTTTATTAAATAAATATTTGTTTTCTTTGATTGAATAAATAAATTTTCGACATATGATACACTATACGGTTTCATATATATCAGAAATTGCCCTTGAAACAAAATCCTACGTCTGAAAAGGGCACGGATGGAAGAATGGTCTTACTATCTCTCGAGGCCAAAGACAAGTTCAGACGAGTTTGTCCATTAAAAATTATTGTCATAGAGAAACTACGAAGTATCACATAAAGAAAGGAATAAATAAAGTTGATTGGGGAATTTTCAGTTGTGAGAATTGCTAGAAGAATTTCATTTTTAATTTATACTTTAGCACAGGGGTTCCCAAACTTTTCCTAGTAGAGGCGCCTTTTTTCACTTACAATTTTTCCAGTAAAAGTATGTCTAATCGTAAAAGTATGAGATAAAAATAAATAATTAATAAATTTTTAGCTTCTCAATTTGTTTTTTGTCTAGTTAGCCAATAAATAAATAATGTTTGAATTTTTAGTTAAATCACACATAATTAATTAATTATTTATTATTAATTATGTATAAGTTATTATTATTGTTATTCTTTTCTCTTCTTTTGAAGCAGGTTTGTGTACTATACATCGGCTGTAAACAGCAAAGATGATAGCTTCTTTATTATTTTTTTAACCGACTTAAAAAAGGAGGAGGTTCTCTATTCGACTGATTTTTTTTTTGTGTCTATGTTACATCATATCTCCGCCAATTGTGAACCGATTTTGAAAAAAAAAATTGCATTGGGTTCAGTCTACCTTCCGATTGGTCCCATTTTTTTCATAGGTATTAGACCTTTTTTGTTAGGTTTGTTCAGGCCTAACTTCTTTGTTTATTAACCGATTTCGATGATTCTTTTTTTATTGGAAAGGGGATAGCTTAGGGATGGTGCCATATTAATTTGGTCAAGTTCTGATGATATGATCACTATTAATAACATCACTAAAAAGAGAAAAATAAAAATAATTTAAAAAAAAAAAATAAAACCGACTTCAAAAAAATTAAATGTAACAAATGAAATACACTAAAAGGTATAAAATAATAATTATATTATTTAGTTACAACTAAACTACGAAATATTAACATGAAATTACTTTTTGAAGTCGGTGCCAAACATATACCTTTTATGAATCGCACCCGACCGATCTTACCTAGTACATTTAGCGGGTACGCTCGCTTATAAGTATAGTTTGTTTGGCACCGACTTCAAAAAGTAATTTCATGTTAATATTTCGTAGTTTAGTTGTAACTAAATAAGATGATAATTATTTTATACCTTTTAGTGTATTTTATTTGTTGCATTTAATTTTTTTGAAGTCGGTTTTATTTTTTTCTTAAAATTTTTTTTTTTTTTTATTAAGGGAGAATGATGTGGGTTCTTGGAGAAAGATTGAGGGAAGTGATGAGAGAGAGGGAAGGATTAAAGTACAAAGAAGATAAAGTACACATCTTCTTTGTGCTTTAACCCTTCCCCTCTCACCTTATCTCACCCTTCCCTTATTGTTAAAATTAAGAAATTTACTTCTAAAACATTTTTGTATTTTTGTATTCAATGTCCTTTGTGAACTCCTGAAGATGGGCTTATACCCCGAAATATATATAGAATCGTGCTAAACAAGCATCTGATCTTTTATTTATGTGAAACCTCCCTAGTATTTTATATTTTAAATTTTAAAAAGTTTTTAAAAAAAAATTTCAAAATTTTCTTTACTTTATTCTACACCAATACCTCACTTTTCGTCGGGCTTTCGTTCCAAAAAAACACGACGCAAAGTGAATTAAGATTTTCTATAGCAAACCATGTAAAGATCGAAGATAGGTTCCAGGGTTACGAAAATACTAATTTTTTAAAAGAAAATTGAACAAAGTAAACATTTAAAAAACAAAAATAATATAAAATTTTATTACATACATACAAAAAACAAAAAAAAAACGTATTCAATTAAAACAAAATAAACTATTCAATTAATTTATGAAAAACAAAATTAATATTAATCACTGTCTGATGAGTCCATAGTGGCTGTTGTAAGTCGGCTTTCTTTCACAAAAAATTGGTCCAATGTTTGCTGAACAGCTTTTTTTTCAACGTAAAATAAATTTCCTTGTAGCAATTGATATTCTTTATAAAAATTTATTATTCTCTTTTAAAAAAAACACAACACACTAATTGAAACGTTGCAAAAAGCACAACACAATACATAATTGAAACTGAACTCTAAAATTAGCAAAACAAAGTGAAAATAAAACTGTATTAAAATTGCGTTGATTTTCAGTTAGAAAGAGAATCCCCGAGTTTTGATGTCATGGCGCAATTAGAAACAAAAGTGGTGCCAACTTTAAAAAAAAAAAAAATAAAGACTCGAACCCAAAACAACGCAACATCGAAAATCTAACGAAGCACAGTGAAAATTAGTACTAATTAAGCAGCGACGCAACTTCGAAAAAACGCAAAACGAAGCGACGCAAAGCGAGGTATTGTTGTATATTATTGTTGAGGGAAGGTTCATGAACCTCCGGACTGTTCCGTACGTACCCAGCAGTACACCCATCTGCACCATCGTGATATTATTATTATTATTATTATATTTTGAGTAGTAGGAAATTAATATTTTGCTTTCTTTAGTATTTGTGTTTTGGTTTGAAAAATGTCTGAAGCTGAGAAATGTTTATTCGTTTATGTATGTTAATTCGGATTTCTATAGGCACGGTAGCGGAAAAACAAAAGGTCGTAGAAAGTTCATTCGGTCCCATAATAATATTTAATGTCGATCTAGATTCCCGTAATACACGATAATTCAAAAACGTAAAGTCATAAAAAACAATTTGTTAGTTCGGATTCCATATATAATAGGAGAACCGGCTCTAACCAACTCACTCGACTCCCTGGCTCACCGAAGAACCGTTTCTGCCCTTTCCCTGTACTACAGATACTATCACGGTGTCTGTTCAGTCGAGCTGAAATCAATTATCCCCCCTAATGCCCTCTTTACGCGAAACACGCGGTTTTCTAACGCTCAGCACCCCTTCGCTGTCAAATTGGATAAAATTCGAACAAGCGCTTTCGCCAACTCTTTTATCCCTTTGACCTCCAGAGACTGGAACTCGCTCCCTGCCACCATCTTTCCCGCGACCTATAACCTTCAGCTATTTAAGACCCGTATCCACAGATACCTTCGACCCCCGCCCAACCCATAAAATTCTTTCTTCTTCTTTTCACGATGGAGGGGCCAACCCAGGCCTTTAGGGGTTGCACCTTTTTTGGTGTAACTCCTTCTCACATCAATATCATAAAAAAAAAAAAAAAAAAAAAATATTCTTATCACTAGTCAAGAACGAAGAATCGTTCGGTTCGTTCTAGTACCAAAAAATTTGATCACACACACGCAGATAGATAGAGATTTTCAATTTTTTGAATTTAAAGTACCTACCTGAAAAATTGAAAGAAAAAATCGAATTCGAACTTTTTTACGAAAATAAAAAAATTAAATCATTTTGATTTGGAAATTTTATTATCAAAATAAACACGCCCAGAAGGCTTTAGCTTGCAGCCTACCGAAGAAATTTTATTAGAAAAAATAAATTATTAATTTGAAAGTTTATAATGGGAAATAAGGACAAGTTTTTTTTGAGTGATTTTTTAATTTTATTTTTCAACCAAGGTTTCGTCGACTTTGCCGATTTATATATTTGTTTTAATTTTCTCTTCCCCGGGGTCAGGTTTTACCCGGATGCCTCGAGTCGGCTTCGAACCCGGGTCCACTTGGTTAGCAGGCTGACACGCTAATCCCTAGCCTACCCGACCACCCAGACTTTCAAATTAATACATATTATGGACGGAAATGATAATAATGATAAGTTATTAATTTTATTAAAAAAAAAATCTCGTATGAATTGATTTTATAAAATGAACACCCCAGAATAAATATCTGTTAATTCTTATTTATTTGATTAAAAAATGTAACTAATAAATATAAATTCATTGTATATAATTATTTTATAAAAAAAAGGTAGGTATTCAATAATATTTTTTTCTTTCCTTAAAAGCAAATGAAAAGAATCTACCGAAATTTCGAAAATATAATTCCCTTATTTGTGGTGGAAAAGAGTTCAGCGCCTCACTCCATAAGCAGCCAATCACTTTGTTCTAGTGATCGCCATTTCCTAAGCGTTGGTATTTGGCACATGTAACAATTTGAACGGCTTTAGTCTCTTCAGGCGTCGAATTAGTACGTTGTGGTCAAGTAGCAATAGTACCTCGTCGTTTTGAAGCTTTTACAATCTTTTCTGATGTTTGCTAGCAAACCTTTTAATTTCATTTTCAATTGAAGGCGCTTTCAAATCGCGATGGATATTCTCATTCCGAATGTATTATACCATGGTGAATCAAATCCTAATTAAAAAATTTCGTAAAACATCAAAATAAAATTGAAATACATTAAAAATTATCTTAAATTCAAGTGAAGTGAAACTAGCAGAAAGTCTAAAAGCATTTGAAATAATATATAAATATTTCCAGGGAGACGAAAGTAGTGTCAAAACTTAATTATTATATCCAAACGCCTCCTACTCGAGAGCTGCGAAAAATGAACGAGGAAGAGATTAAAAGATTAAATAAAAATGAAATTCCAAATTCATGTAGACATTAGGTATCAGATTGGGTTCGGGGATCAGTGGCCGAGAGAATAAGAGCTAAGGATCTTATAAAGGCATCGTAGCGAACATGCGAAGATCCCGGGCTCAAATCCCGGCTGATCCTTTTGTCTAAAATATAACAATCTTTTCTTCGTTCCCTAACTTATTTATTATTTTTGAAAAAATAATTCCCTTATTTCAATGAAAATATTTTAAAAATAATTATATTAAAAAAATAATAAATTCTCTGAAATGCAATTGGTGTAGAATGTCTCCTCACTTTGGTATAGAAAGAAAAGGGTGCGAAATATAAGTTTGGGCGCTTTTATACTAATCCACGATACATGTGGATACAGGTCCATATCCAATGGAGATATTGAAACAAGCTCAGACTCGAAATAAAGAATTTTCTATTAAGTATAGTACGAGTTTTATTAAAGCGACTACTTCTCCTTAATACAAGCTAACTATTTTAATACTATTAATAAAATTACATGCAAAGTCTATTATATTGAGTTAAAATATGTTAAAAAATAATGCTTGAAAATTATTTTCTTTATGTCGTAGATATTTTTAAACATGAAAAGAAAAAAAGGAATTTCAAAGAATTCCTATTAAAATTTGACACTCTTGATAGCTTAAAATAATTTTATTTGATTTTTCTAAGATCATTATTTCAAAAATATATACGTTATTTTTATTCTTATTTATTTTATTTTTTTTATTTTTTTATTTGTTGTGTCCCGCGTTAACAATGTGTTTCAAAATATCTCTTTTTCAAGTCAAAGGAAGAGTCTGATTAGTTAACTTGAAACTAGGAAATAGCCATTCTCCAACAAACAAAAGAGACTTCCAAGTCCTCTCTTCATTCTTATTCTTAATGGTGTCAAGAAACTTAGAATAATGTCACAGGACGTTAGAAAGGCACAAACTGTCTCTACAAAGAGATTCGGAGAATCCATCTATTTATAAATTTCTTCGAGTAGTTGCCTTTATTTAGTTCAAGTATTATTTTGTATTATAATCTCTATCTATACTTATTATAATCGGCTTCCGCGACGACGCCGACGTAATTGATTTTTTTAATTTTAAAATCCACTAATAGATCATGACAAATAAAATATATAAAAATTAGGAAATATAAATTATTATTTTAAAACCCACTACCTAGTCCATGAAGCGTGATCCCTGGCCAGTAAGATTACCACCGAAGGCGGGCTTTGCAGCTGGTTTTGAAATATTACAGTGATTAAAAAAAATTAAATTAAATTAGGGAACGAAGAAAAGATTTTTTATATAATATATAGACAAAAGGATCAGCCGGGGTTCACTAAATGTTAGGAAAATGTTTAATTGGTTCCATTAATATAAGTACCTAGAACACCGAGCGATGCTCGGTAATTTTTTGATTCAGTTATAAGCGATATATTAATATTATTTTTTATTTTAAATTAAGGTAAAAGGGTCGATTTATAATCCCAGCCAAAATAAAATAAAAATGAAATAAAACTTTATTTATATTTTCACCAACGTTTACATCAGCTATGGCCATCATCAAGACCTATCACTGGCCACAAAGTTTTGAATATAATTGCAATTAAAAATAATATTAATATACACGGAGGTTTTTTCTTTGACCTTTTTAAATCCTAAAGAAGGTGGCACGATCCTTCGAATCGTTGGATTTTTTAAGAGAATGAAATTGATATTCTATTAAATTATTTTATAGAAAAATAGCTTTAATTAATTAAATTGACAAATTCTAATATTTAGTAATATTTGTAATGATCTATTAGTGTAATTGAAAAAAAAAACAATTAATTTTATCAGAAGAAAATTTGAAAAAAAATGTAATTATAAATTTTTATTCAAACAACTACCTGTGAATAATTATTTCAATTAACAAAAAAATCATCAAAAACAACTTAGCCGAAGATCAGACCGTAACAGATCGAATCGTCAACAGAAAAACACCATAATCGGTGAATTTCATTCAAATCGTTAGAGCCATTTTCGAGAAACCTATTCTATATTTTTTTTTCTTTTCTTTTATTGGCCTCGGGAACATAGATGCCCATTTAGCCATATTTTATATATATATATATATATATATACAAGAATTGCTCGTTTAATATAATAAGATAATATTTAAATTATAATTGAGAGATTCAAAAACATGTTTCTATTTGCATTCTCATACCTAAAACACTATGCATTGATGTAATAACTAAGTTTTGAATACTTTAGTCTTCCTGGAAGTATTTCTATATTATTTCAAATGCTTTTAGACTTTCTCCTAGTTTCACTTCATACGAATTTAAGATAATTTTTAATGTATTTTAATTTTATCTTGATGTTTTACGAAATTATTTAATTAGGATTTGATTCACCATGTTATAATACATTCGGAATGAGAATAGCCATCACGATTGGAAAGCGCCTTCAATTGAAAATGAAATTAAAAGTTTTACTAGCAAACATCAGAAAAGATTGTAAAAGCATCAAAACGACGAGGTTCCAAAATATTACCCTTAAGAATAATTATATTTATATTTAAGGAAAAAATTCTCGACGGCACAACAATATTATAATAAGAGAGATTTGTGAAAATTTTGTGACCTACAGTCAAGTTTTACATATTCATCAATATAGTAGATAATAATGAACGCCTTCAAAGTCTAAGATATGTTTGTTTAAAGCAAGAGAGCGCTTTTGGTTGCATAGTTCCCGGGCTCTTGAACTTTTCACGTATTTAAACAAATTAAATAAATCATTTAGAAATTTTTTTTTTTATATAATTCTATTTAATTAAATTATTTACATATTATACATTAGTATTTATAGTATTGTTGTTATATTTAAAATGACAAATGATTAGTTAAAATAAACAGGTATTCAACCCATCTATATTATGCCATTATTTTTAGCTATTAAAATTATTAGCTGTTTTTTTTTTGTTTTTTGTTTTTTTGACAAAAAGAACTACGAACTTAAATAATTTAGAAAAGAATCAAATAGAACACGATTAGCAATAGGGATCTTCTAGTCAGGGTTGGTCAATACATGTTCGTCTACTAGGCAGCTGTCTTATTTCCAATTTCTGTTCTTCATCCAGAATTTTATTTGAACTTATCGTCAAAGAATCTTTGTATATATTGAAAAAATTTATTGTTTGTTTTTATAAATTGAAATAAATTCAAATTTTTAAGATAAAACTATCTTATAACGTTTATTCAAAATCCAAATGTTTCAAGATAATTTCTCCCTTTAAATAATAATTATTATTGAAATTTTTATGAACCATTTGGTTGAAACCAAATAAAAGAAGTGGTTGATTAAATAAATAATAATTAAAAACAAACAAATTGCCGAGCAAAGCTCTCTTTTCTAGGTAATGTAATATAGTATATTATGTATATACTATATATGCATATATTTGTGTATCAGTGGCGGTTCATCATCATCATTGAGTATACAGTCCTAAGACTGGTTTGATGCAACAATCCGTCTCCACTCGACTCTGTCCCCCGCCAGCCGTTTAACCTCTCTAAATGTCTGGCATCCCATATCCCCAATTATTTGGTTGAAATATTCTAATCTGGTTCTTCCCCTTCCCCTTTTCTTTCCCACCTCCCCCTCCAAGATATCCCTAAGCAGTCCCCCATGTCTCAGTGTGTGCCCCATCATCTGACCTCTTCTCTTCTTCAGACTCTTCCACAAGGTTCTTCTTTCTCCGATTCTTCCAAGAACTTCTTCATTTGTAATTTTATCCATCCATTTGATATTCGTCATTCTTCTGTAGCACCACATTTCGAAAGCCTCTAATCTCTTTCTCTCCGCTTCTCTAATTGTCCAGGTTTCACACCCGTACATGGCTATGCTCCATACATATGTCTTCAATAGCAACTTCCTGTTTGCTAAGCTGATTGAGGAGGAGCATAGTAGTTTTTGTTTTGAATTAAACCCCATTTTTGCTTGGGCAATTCTTGATTTAATTTCGTTTTTGCTCCTCCCATCCCATGTTATTTTACTTCCTAGGTAGCGGAATTCCTTAACTCCTTCTAGGTTTTCTTGGTTAATTTTGATGCATTCCTGTCTCGTTTGTTCTTTTTTTGTACATACTAGGAACTTGGTTTTATTCTTGTTTATTTTCATTTTGATTTCTTCTATTAGGATTTGGTTAATTCCATTCAAGGCGTCCTCTAATTCTTTTTTATTGCTTCCTAGAAGGGCAATGTCATCGGCAAATCTTAACATAGCGATCTTTTGACCTTGGATTTCTATACCTGTATCAATTTTGTCTTTGAATTCTTTAATCGCTTCTTCTATGTATAAGTTGAAAATCATGGGTGACAGCACACATCCTTGTCTTACACCTTTTTTTATTTTGGCTTCTCTTTGTTCATCACCAATATTTATAATTGCCGTCTGGTTTTGATATAGATTGTAGATTAGTCTTCTCTCTCTGAATTTTATTCCCGCCTGTTTTAATATTTTAAACATAATTTCCCAATTGACGTTATCGAATGCTTTTTCTAGGTCTATGAATCCGATGTAGACAGATTCTTCCCTGATAAAAGCCCTTTCTATTATTAGTCTAAGAGAGAGAATTGCTTCTCGGGTGCCTCTGTTTCTTCTAAAGCCGAACTGGTCTTCCCCCAGATTTTCTTCAACTCTTTGTTCTATTCTTCTTTGGATTATTTTGGTTAGGATTTTGGAGGCATGTGAGGTTAGGCTAATGGTCCTGAAATTTTCACATTTATCCTCGCCTGTCTTTTTGGGAAGTGTGACTATTTTGTTTTTTTCGAAATCTTTTGGGATGATTCCCAATTTATAGATTTTGCTAATTAGTTCAAAAAGTTTGTCACGTGCCTTTTCTCCAGAGTTCTTTAGGATTTCAGCTTGTATATTGTCTATTCCGGGTGCTCTATTATTTTTTAGTTCCTTCAAAGCTGTCTCGAATTCTGACCTGAGTATGGGGTCTCCTAATTCGTTTTCGTCCACAGATTCTTCTTCTTCTATTGGGTTCATTGTTTTTTCTTCTCCATAGAGTTCTTCTAGGTGTTCCTTCCATCTATTTGCCTGTTCGTTTTCGTTTAGAATAATGTGGCCTCCTTTATCTCTTATGTTCTTGCTTTTTGGCTTGTCTTCTTGGAAATTTCTTTTTATTGCCCTATAGGCTACATCAACTTTTCCCAATACTAGATTTTCGTTGACTTCTTTACATTTTTCTTGAATCATTTTTTCTTTTGCTTTTCTACATTCTCTTATAACTTTCCATCTTAATTTTTTATATGTTTCTTTCCCTTCTTCGTCTTTTCTGTTCTTAAATTTTCTTCGTTCGTCAATCAGTTGCCGTATTTCGTCTGTTACCCATGGCTTTTTAATTTCGTTTTTCTTTGATTTAAGGACTTCGTTGGCTGTTTCAGTCAGGCTTGATTTCATAGCATTCCATTCTTGTTCGATTTCTTCTTCTTTGTTATTTGTGGGTGTTTTTTCTTCCAGTTTCTTATTCATTACGTTTTCGAAAAGTTTTTGGGTTTCCTTATTTTTTAATTTAGATATATCCCAGTTTTTTCGCGACCCTCCCTTTTTTATTAGTTTTTTAAATTTTAGTTGGCATTTCATCGCAATTAGATTGTGATCACTAAAAATATCAGCCCCAGGATAGCTTTTACAGTCCTTTACTTGATTTCTGAATCTTTGTTTGACTAATATGTAATCTATTTGAAATCTCCCCTTGTCTTTTGGCATTTTCCACGTGTAGATCCTTCTTGGATGGTGTTGGAAGAGTGTGTTTGCTACTACTAAACTGTGCTTACTGCAAAATTCAATTAATCTTTCGCCCCTTTCATTCCTATCTCCTAGACCGTGTTCGCCCACCACTTTTCCTTCTTTGCCTTTTCCTACTCTTGCATTCCAATCCCCCATAATTATTAAATTTTCATCCCCTTTAACGCGCTTCATCAGGTTTTCAATTTGTTCGTACATTTCTTCTATAACTTGGTTATCCTTATATGATGTAGTAGGCATGTATACCTGGATTATCACAGTATCTTTCGGTTTCGAATCCACTGTGATCATAACAATCCTTTTGCTTACCTGAAGATAATTCTTTACCCTTTGCCCTATTTTTTTATTCATAATAATGCCCACTCCTGCCTGCCCCTTCTGCCCCCCCGTATGAATGATTCTATGGCTGTTTTCAAACCAAAAATCTCCCTCTACTGGGTATCTCATTTCACTAATCCCAATAATGTCCAATTTGTGTCTATCCATTTCCCGCTTTAAATTCATTAGTTTATCTATTCCCTTTAGCGTCCTAACATTCCACGCTCCGACTCGTAGAAAGTCATTATTTATTTTTCCCTTTATGATGGTCTCTCCTCGGGTAGCCCCTTCCCGGAGATCAGTGGCGGTTGGTGACTTTTAAATCAGGGGATGCTGTCCAAAAAAGTATCCTACATTTTTTGAAATTTTATTTTAATCTTCACTTTTGCAAATTTCATCGAATACGGCATCATTTTCCTTATTTTTCAAATTTAACATTAGATTTATAAAAAATAAATTTTGGGACCTTCTCCTCAAACGGATACTGCTTTGTGTGAGTGAGGGTAGGAGTCAGAAATTAATTTTTGTGACTTAAACTCTACAGTCCCTGAGATGGAAATCGACCATCTTGCACAATAATCAGCCTGTTCTATAAGAAAATCTTAAAGTTCTCCTAATTCTATTGCTATAAGCAAGCTATGACTTGTCTATAGCACTCTTAGTTATTTCCGATCTTATATATTGAGAGTTCTTATTAATGGAGTAGTCCAAAGATTCCCGAATCAGTTTTATTTATTCCTTTTTTGTATTATTAATAGATACTCAGCGAGAACAATTTTTATTCGACTAAAACTCGTCTGGTCTTGCCTTTGACATGCTTGAACTGGAAGATACCAGGCAGGAACGTGAAACTTTCTATCTGCACCCTTTCCGGAAAAATCATTCATTTTAATTGCCCCTTGAAACTATACAACAATTTTATTTCATTTCGAGAACCAATAAACTTTTCAAAACAAAAAATGTTTTTATAGAAATATTTAAAATAACGGATATTAATTAGAAAATTTAAAGATCGTCTTGAAATTTTTAAGTCAACAGTATATATTTATGAAAATATACCTACTCTTAATGTTTTGAAACTTTAGGGATGCGCCGTATCCAAAGCATTCATGGACCGCAGGCCACCGTTGTGTATATAATATGTGTAATTATAAAAAAGAAAAATATCTCTTATTGATGCCCAATCCCATCCATATTAATTTATATAGGTCCTGAAGAAGGAGGGGAGAACTTGCGAAACGTCAGTTTTTAAAAGAATGAGTATAAATTCTTAATACATTTTTTATTTGGAATTTTCATGTTTTTTATTATCCTTGGACTGGCTTCCTATCAATTCACTATCGAATTCTCCGAGTTCTCCATAAAAAAGATACTTCCATTTTATTTATATAATTTTACATTCTTCTGCTGACCACAGATTGAAAACATCATTTATTTATTTCAATATAATGTATAGTTTTCTTCCATTTTTGAATTGAAGATATAATAGAAAATAAGGAAATGAGTTCGATTTCAAATTGATATATGTGAATGAGAAACAAAGAACCCTGGGTTGCGAAGGGGAAAAGCAGAGCAGAGCAGATTCTTCTTGCTTTTTAAAATTGATGGCCGGATGGACGGTTTGACAAAGGCGACGCTTCCTTGCTTTGAATAAATAAAGAGGCTTGTGGTTCAAAGGCAGCTAATCGGATTGCAACCGGAATCCGTGGAACACGTGGGGTCACCTTCGACCCGAAAACATCCCTGTTACAGTCCGACAGAAACCACTCTTAGACTTTCTCTTTCTCTCATGTATGGCTACAAAATCTCTTTGTAACGATACACCATAAAGGCATTTTAATTATTTAGACAAAAGCCTTTTGCAGAATATCATTCTAGAGTAGTCTAATTGACGTTTCAATTACAAATGTGGTAAGGTAATTTTTTCGGGTCTCTTCTTTGTTGGCAGGTCTTCTCCCAGGCGAAGGTGTACTTCAGCAAGGGTGGCCATCAGTTTCTTGGAGAGCCTGTTTATTTCACCTATATGCCGGATTTGATAATGGAATTTGCAAGAAACGTGACAATCAAATTACATAATCGGATTGGACGATTCATCCGACTTCAATTGTATTTCGCTCAAAAATGGATTATGATCAGCGAGGTTTCGTTCGACGCGGGTAAGTCTCCGTTATTCTAAATAGTTCTAAGGAAATTGAAATGAGTGATAAAAACAGCTTTTTCCAGTAAAAATCAATTCGTGGATTTTTCTAATTTAAATTGTTTTCTAATTCCGAGTTCGAAAATAAAAATAAAAAAATATTTAATTAATAAAGTAAAGGAAGTGTAGTTTCACAATGAATGAAATAAACCTCAAAGAGGTTTATACAGACTCAATATATTTCGGATTATTAGTCCAGAAATATATTGAGTCTTTATAAAACCTCTTTGAGTTTTAATTCATCCATTATGAAATTACACTCCCTTTAATTTATTAATTAATATCATGTTTCACCTAAAACCCACACCACTTTTCCTAAGTAAAAAAAAAAATATTTATTAAAAATTACGATCTAAGATTGAAAATATAAATTCTATACTGAAAATAATGTCTACTATAAGTTTTTTTGTTTTTTTTGGCTTTCCGGCCTTTCTAGCCATAAGGCATTTACGATACTATTTATTATTTTTAAATTTGTCCCTACCCCAGGGGTCAGATTTTAGCCGGATGCCTCGAGTCGGATTCGAACCCGGGTCTACTTGGTTAGCAGGATGACACGCTACCGCCTAGCCTATCTGACCCCCTAATATAAGTTAATGTGGTTATTACTAAATTGTTCGGTATTGTTAGGCTTCCAGTTAGTGGTGAATACAATTCAGAGAAAATAAACAAACTAGAATTATATAAGGTTTTTCTAGTGCAGAGTAGCAGAGCTGTTTATTTTATATTATCTTTGATTTGCTCTTATAAAAACAAACCAGAAATTGTAATAATAACATTCCCTCAATGTAGGCATTATCCTATGTAATGTTTTCATTATTAACAATCTTAGCTTCCCGTCAGAGTCTGGGCTCCGGTGCATGACCATTTTATTTATTATTATTATTTTTTTTTTTACCCTAGAATACTATAGTCGTTTTAGCCAATAGCTATATAATATGTACGAATATATTCACATGTGTGTATTTTGTAAGTTTTTTAAGGGTTACTCTTTTATCAAGAAGATAGTACGATATACGCTTAAATATAATATTTGGTGTGTTCATAAATCCAAAAGTGATTTTTTCAGTAGGAGCTTTTAAAAATATAATTAGATATAGTAATCAAAGAATTAAAAGTAAAAATAAAATCTCATGTCATTGATTATTTTATAATAAACTAGCTGCAAGGCCCGCCTTCGACGGCCCTCTTGCTAGACAGGGGGCTCGCCCTCTGGACCCCCACCCCAAAACCCACTCAGCACCCCCACCCACCCCTCCAACCCAATGTACACACAAAACCTACTCTTTATATATAGATAATTTCATTTAAATTAGTAACCATGACGACTCCTGGACCCCCACCTCTCAACCTCACCCCCCCCCCCACCTACACCACCACCGCAATGTACAGATAAAACCTTAATTATATATATATGTATAGATAATTTCATTTAAATTGGTAAAAATGACGACTGTTTTTGTTGAGGGACGGACATAGGTACATACATAGGTAGGTACATACAGATGCAGGCACAAATGCGCTTTAGTAGTATAGGATAGGATATGAAATTATTTTTTTATTTGTTATTCCTAAATTACTAGATCTAATTAGAATGTTAAAATCTTCTTTAAAAAATCATTATTGAAGTTATCAGGTTTTTCTCAAATAGCACCAAGATTTTTTTTAACAAAATTTATCTATATCTTTATCTTTCTTTATATAAAGAGAGAAGGTGACGTTTCATTCATTCATTCAGCCACGCACATCCCGAACCGATAGACCCAGAAGGATGAAATTTGGAGTCAATATTCTTTCTACGATTTATGGTTGTACTAACCCTCGAATACACAAGCTTTTTCACAAACACAAAGTCACGAGCCCGGCCTGTCAGGGCCACTATATGTTTAATTGGTTTATAAAACATATTTCAATAATTATATTCATGTTTTTTTATTAATTTATATCAAAAACTATAAAAATAAATAATAAATCAATACTTTTTTACTGTTTTTTATTTTTTACTAAATTTCACTCTGAAAAAAATAACAAAAAAAAAAAAATGAAAAATACTATACCACTATAGGTTTATTGGTTTTTATTGGTTTATAATACATTTTTCAATAATTATATTTATTTTTTTATTATTATAATAAAATATATAAATACTTTTTTATTGTTTTTACTGTTTTAATATACAGAAAATCCCCAGGCCTGAGAGGCCAGTCTTGTGACTTTATGTTTGTAAAATGGTCCGAAGAAAAAATTAGGTATATAAATTTTTTTTTAGAAAAATACTTTTATTGTGTATTAATGAAGGAATATTAAAAACTTGGGATCCATGGGACCGCTTTTCTGAAAAGTATTGAAAATAAAATTTGTTGGCGGGCCTGACAGAGGCTCGGCTTATGCGTTCAAAGTCTAAGAAGGTATTTTTTGAAAAACGAACCCTAAAGGGGGCAAAGGACTTCAAAATCTCTTTATCAAGATCTCTAAAACTAGTAAAGATATAGATATGGTTTTAGTCGAGGGGTGAACCGCGACCTAAAATCGTGTACACCTACTTTCACTTCTACTTTCATTTCCAAGTAGAAGACAATAGATGACAATAGATTATCTAATGAATTCCAAAGTAATTCCAAATAATTCCAAAGACGGTGTACACCTAATTCCAATCGCGTTTCACCCCTCGGTTGTAGTTTAGAAAGATGAAAATAGACGAAACCTTCGAGCTTGGTTAACTCACTCAGAGAAATTCAATTTAAATGTTTGAAATAAAACTATTCTTAAAAAATAGTACTGTTATTTTTAATTAGTTTTAATCTTTTCGTAAAGGACCCATGTCAATGGCGTTTCTGGATATAAGGGATGATTAATGCAAGCTCTAAAGGGTAGGCAATCATGAGTATGTATTCAAGCCGGGGCTCTAGTAAAGAACTATGGTTGCGTTAGTTATTCACTGGAAAGAAAAAAATCTGTAAAAAAAAAACTCTAAATGAGAAGTGAGGGAGGTTTTGTCTGCCTTTCACGGAAAAAAAACTTATTAAAATCAAATCAACACTGAACCAGCCAGGGCTTCTTTTAATTCATTCGACTTATTCAACAGAGCCGAGATATTTTCTTCTTATTTGCAGTATAACGCTCGTAATTGTTTCATAAAACTAATTGCATTAAATATAGATACCGTACCGAGAGCGGCTATAAAGTAAGGAATGCGACGCTTCCATTCACAAGCGGACAAATTTAAAACCAGGAAATCTTTGAGTTAATAAAATTACATGCGAAAATCCTATAGAAGTTTTCTTATTTTATGATTTAATCAACATAATCGGGATGAATTTTTCAAATTAGATCAAACCGAAACAACGCAATATAAAAGAAGTTAATTGCCAATTGAGAAGAGATTAAAACTACTCTTTTTTTTAGGACTCAATTTTCACATTCTCTTTGCGTAAATGTTCTTTTATCTCATTGAAAAGTGTTATTACATATTTGCATTTGCTGTAAACGAGGGGTGATCCGCGATTGGAAGTAGGTGTACACCTCTTTGGAAGTATTTTGGAAGTACTTAGAAATATTTGGATGTGCTTGGAAATATTTAGAAGCACTTGGGAATATTTGGAAGTACTTGGAAATATTTGGAATTTCTTGAAATATTTGGAATTACTTGGAAATATTTAGAAGTACTTGGAAATATTTGAAAGTACTTGGAAATATTTGGAAGTGCTTGGAAATATTTGGAAGTACTTGGAAATATTTAGAAGTACAAGTGAAGTAGGTGTACAGCATATTAGGTCGCGATTTACCCCTCGGCTGTAAATATAAAAATGTATATATATATATTTTTAACTTTATCAATTTGTAGTTATATTGTATTATTATTCTGTACGCCCAGATGGAGGCGAAGCATAGTATTGAATAAACGAAAAAAAAATTCCTCATTGTGTTGAATAATGTCTGGAAAATAATTTTCAATAATAATTTTTGTCATGTCTTTCTGACCATCTACCTGTGTCTCTCCCGGTGTGTTTTGATTCAGAGACCTATAACTTAAGAACGAAAAATTATAGAAAGTTCGTTCTTGTGCTAAAATTGTTGTATTTCCAATGCGGAAAACTGATTAGATTTTGACTTTCTAGCTTTAGAACTTCTAATTCAAAAATACAGAAAATCATTTGTAAGTTTGATCCCTCCAAAATCCTCATTCACGCGAAAATCACGATTTTGAAAGATTCATCACCTATTCGGGTTTAAATTAGAAAGGTACTACTATTATAACAAACGCATTCGCCAGTTCATTTAAAACTATGACTTCAAGAGATTGAAATTCGTTTCCCTCGACAACTTTCTGGCTACATATAACATTTAGGGCCGGTTGTATGTCTCTTTGTAAATGCTTTTTACAAGTGACAAAGAGTAGATGGTAAATGGAGGGACTGGGATGGCCAATCAGATGAATGAGCCTGTCATCTGATTGGTCATCCCACCCGGCACAAGGTGAATTTTAAGGTTTTACCCTTTGCCAACGTTTAAAAAGAGTTTACCAACTGACATACAACTGGCCCTTAGTCCTGCATACACAGATACCTTCAACTTCAACCCATCCCTGAAATTTTTTATTATTTTCACTATGCAAGGCTCCACCCCCGACTTCAGAGCTTGTACCTTTTTGGTACAATTTCTTCATGTATTAATTTCATTTTATATTATATATAAAAAATTGAATGATTTTATTAAGAGTCCAACGTCTCCAATTTCTACATCTAAATTGATTATTTTTATAGATAAAACATAGGAATACTAGCATTTTTGAATACAAAAGATAACTGTAATTCAGATTTTATAAGATTTTAAGTTTCTTTTTTTTTGGCTTTTCGGCCCTTCTAGCCATCAGTCAATTTACGATACTATTATGAAATTTGTCTTCTATGTAGGGATCAAATTTTTACCCGAAGATTTTAAGGTGATGTTTAATTATACCTAATATAGACATAAATGAACATTTTATATTTAAGTTTATTATTTATTAATTACTTATAAGTTATAAGGGTGTATTTTCTGTTAAGTTTTCACTTTTTTGTTATTTAATAAACCTGCGGTTGAATGATTCATTAGAATTTGATCAAAGAAAAATGACTAAAAAGGGCACAAATAGAATGATCTGTTTTTCTTTATAGCTAAGGTATTGCAATGAAGCCAAATACAATTATAGACTTGTTTCAGACTAGAAGAGATTAATTTCTTTTATTTTAGGAAAGCCATTTTGATTTTAGACGAGGGATGATCCGCGATTGGACGTAGGTGTACACCTCTTTGGAAGTATTTTGGAAGTACTTGGAAATATTTGGAAGTACTTGGTAATATTTGGAAATACTTGGAAATATTTGAAAGTTCTTGGGAATATTTGGAATCACTTGGAAATATTTGGTCAACTTATAATTTTTTATAAAAAAATATATCAATTAACATCCATTTGTAAAAAATTTTTTAGCCTAATTGACTGAAGATGGCCAAATGAAATTTAGGCCGAAACGTCTCATTAAAGGTGTTTTATTGAACCCAGTGATTCCATCTTTGGCTGATACCTCCTCCTTCATCTAGTATAATATTTGGAAGTGCTTGGAAATATTTGGAAGTACTTGGAAATATTTGCAAGTGATTGGAAATATTTGGAAGTACAAGTGGAAGTAGGTGTACAGCATATTAGGTCGCGGTTCACCCCTCGAATCTAGGTAAGGAAATATTAAATCGAAATTATTATCAGATTTAAAATTATTAATTCACTAAAACTGCAAACAAAAACTTTCACTTTTCCTCCAATTTATTGTTGTCTTCAATAAATAGTTATAATTATCAGTGATTTAAATGAAAATATAATCTTCAATAAATTCAATCACATAAATATTAATTTGCACGAAATTTTCTCTGGAGAGAGACGGACTGATAGAAATTTTAATTGAAAGTAATGAAAGTCAGCCCAGGGGTAGTGAGGAAAGAACAAATTAACACATATCCAAATAAGGTGTAATTTATTGGATTCCTTCCTCCTTTTCTTTCAAACCGACGTTTCGGAGGATTCTTCTCTCCTTCGTCAGGGTTTAAAAGGGTCAGTAAAGGAAACAAATAAATTAAATTAATAATTAAGAAAAAGAAGAAAAACAAATTGGTTTTCTATTTCAATGCTTCTGTAAGGAAGAATAAAGTATTAAACACTGCTGTGGAGAGAGGAAGGAAGCATTTTATTTGGTTTCCTTCATTGACCCTTTGAAACCCTGAAGAAGGAGGAAAGAATCCTCCGAAACGTCTGTTTGAAAGGAAAGGAGGAAGGAATCCAATAAATCACACCTTATTTGGATATGTGTTAATTTTTTCTTTCCTCACTAACCCTGGACTGCCTTCCATTACTTTTAATAAATATTAACTTTAACAGCTACACATCTAATTTAATTATTCATCTTTAAAATTATTTCTTTATTTATTTAAAAAGATTAGACATTTAATGGACATTGTGTTTCGTTTTTTTTTCGATCTCTATGTCAAAATAGAGAACGAAGTTGCTTTTCCTGTTACCAACTCATAACAAATAGTACTAGGAGTCAGTCATTTGTTGTCTTATTGTTTCTGGTGCTGTTGTTGCGATGTCATTGTCTAGACACTCTAGACAGCCTTCGTTAACAAGGCCTGCTACTTACCGCTCGTGATTTGTACCGTATTGTTTATCTCGAAACCCTCAAGTCCAATCTGCATGAGGAAGCACCTTTCTTTTGTCTCCACTGATATCTCATTTATATTTCTATAATTTTCTTTCAACCGGCTGATGCGGAGAATACTTCACTGCCCTCTTCATTCAATTCATATTCTATTCCGTTTTCAAATGTATTTTTGTTCACATTCTTCCAAATTAATTGGCTATTTTCGCTCTGGACAATTATGGCCAAGCGCGATTTATTACTTATATTATTTTCTTTAACTTGCGTTTGTGGAAATAATCTGTCTCTTCACAAAAAATGGTCCTCTACTAGGGACGATTTTTCATTAGAGAATGCATTTTAGACAGAATTTATCATCATATTATTTTAAGGAAAATCAAATAATCTTCCCTAATGTTAAGAGTCGTCCCAATCAACGTCTCGATAAAACAAACCAAAATAATTATAAATCAGAAAGGAAGTGATATTGTTTTATCAATTTCATCCATGTGCAGGTTCACAGTACTATTCTAATAGAAGAAAATAGCACTTTGAATAAGAATTTTGTATAATAATAAAATTTGAGTGAGATACGAGGTAGGTTTCACAAAAAAGAAATAAAACAAAATTGAGTTTTGAATTCGATATATTTCGGGGGTTAGCCCATCATCAGGAGTCTAAGAAAACTGATTATATATTGGAAAAATAGTTTTACAAGTAACAATTAAAAAAAAAATTTTTTAAATGTATGTGGTGAGGGGAAAGTAGGAGAAGACGAGAAGTTGTTCTAAGAATTAATATTTTCTATTGAGATTTGAACTGGCTGAAAGGAAGCTATACGTGCTATTATAATAACGAATGGACAAGTACCTGAGAAGGTACAACTTGAAAGGTACATGAGAGAGTACAATTAGTTTTATTTCTTTTTTGTGAAACCTACCTCGTATCTTACTCAAGTTTTATTATTATATTAAAATGTTTCACCTAGAACCAACACCGAACTCCTTAAAAGTTAAGAATTTTGTAGTTTAAAAGAAAGTTTATCAAAATATTTAATTTCTTCTTTCCGGGAGCGAATCAACTAGAAATGCCAAATAGTTTTCAATCAAATTTTTTGAAATTTCATCTCTATGGAATATTTTCTTTTAACTTTTATATCAAATAGTTTTTATTAGAATATTTGCATTTTAAAGAGTAGTTTATTTGAAATCTAAATTGGAAAATTTAAAATAATTTTTAAAAATATGAAACTAATAAATATTATAAAACAATCTATTATTAATAATTATATTCAATTTTGAACGAAATTGTTTTATTAGTTAAAAACGAAATGATAAAAAGCTAGAAGACCGTAACAAATGACTCGCTGATGCCCGGTGACATGCGACCTAGTCTCGTGAACAGAATAAAAGAATTATATAAGTATTAGAAAGAAAACATCTTATTTTATCGATTTCATCTATCTGAAGGTTCACAGTATGTCTATTATATAAGAAAATAGCATTATGATTAAGAATTTTGTAGTTTAAAAGAGATTGTATGAAAAGATTCAATTTCTTCTTTGCGGGAGCGAATCAACTAGAAATGCCTAAGTGTTTTATTTTTTTCCTCATTAGAAATTTATTCAAATCTATTGGAATTTCATATCTATGTGTTATTTTCATTTATCTTTTATATCAAATAATTGTTAATAGGAAATTTCTATTTTAAAGGGTAGTTTACTTGAAGTCCAATTTGAAAAAACGCTAATAACTCCGTTAAAAGTTTTTTAAAAATATAAAATCAATTAGATATTATAAAACAATTAATTATTAATAATTTAATTCAATTTTGAACGAATTTCCTTTTATTAAAAATATACCATGACATTCAGATAGATGAAATTGATAAAATAAGATCCATTTCTTTCTTATTTATCATTCTTTTGGTCTGTTTTATCGAGAAGCTGTGTCGCAAGTCTCTCCTCATGAGAGACTGTCAGAGGGAGTCTGTTTTTTCAGTTACAATCTTATACTAATTATATATCATTTCACATATTCAATTTTAATATTTTCCTAATTCGTATTTTTTTTTTAATTACTTCCTCTTCTCTCCTTTTTCAAATCCTTCAAATGTATTCAAATAACATCCTTGTAGATGAAGGCATTTTCCTTTTACTAAAAATTTTATGGTTAGTTTCAGTAATTTTTGTGGTCGTTAGTGCCCACGGTCGTTAGTCGCATTAGCGGTAAGTTGATGACTACTTTTATTCACATTTTAAATTTAATTAATTCCATTTTAAATTAATTAATCACAATTTGAATTTGAAAATATGCTAGTTTAGGCTTTGACTTCTTCTTTTTCTTTACTTTATTTATTTATTTATTTTGTTTTTTATTCACGATTATTTATTTGCATTCAAACAAATTTCAACCCATAAGAAAATCCTGTCACTCATTTGATGGTCAGGTTGATGAACTCTTCTGTAGCAAGCAGTACATGAAAGATACTACTCATTTTTTTGGAAGATAACAAAAATTAATCCTTATTGAAAAAAAAATCAATGTAAAATTTATTTCAAAGGCAAGAAAATAAACATGTATATATAGTAAATATGAACTTGAGTGTGATGACTTTACATCTTGTTTTATAAATTCTTACGATGATGACTATCAAAAACACCCCTTTATTTGTTTAACTCTATGAGTGTCTGTGTGTTGAATCTCAGAAATATTACTTAATCTCAATTAGATAAATTGAAGCTAATAATAAATCATAAATAATCGTCGCGAAGTGAAAGGATGCGCCTTGGAAGATGTGACCTTCGGGCTATGGTCAGTTGTTGTTTTTTTTTTTTTTTGGGGGGGGGGGGTAATTGCTGAAGAGGTGTAGGCGAAGTTTTTGCGAAATATAAAACAAGTAAACAAGAGACTGCTAAACAAGGCATGTTGCTCTGGAGAAAGATGGGATCGCGGATATGGCTGCTGGTCGTGTTGCTTGCTACCTCAGTCTGTGCTAGGCCACTGTTCCTAGTATCCTGGTGTCACAACCAGACTTGCGGTAATCCCGGTCTATTTCATTTGCCAATCTACATTGGCACTCCAGTTCAGGTGGGATTTTCTTCGTCTTCCTCGGCTTCGGAGACCCCTTTCACGCCTCCGTCGGACAGGTCTCATCCATCTCTGCAGTCTCGATTATCTGAGATCTCCACGGCACTAAGGACTCCTTTTACACCTCCGAAGGGACCTCCAATAAACAGGCCTAATCCGCCAATGCAGGTCCAGACTTCCACGCCACGGACAACCATTTTTACGAGCCCTAAGGAAATTCCGATGGACAAGTCTCCTCCGCCATTTCAGTTTGAATTTACTGAGCCACCTACAGGCATTCCAATTGAAACTACATCGGTCACATTTGATCCTGCATTTCTCGGGCCTAGAGAATCTGTGGGGTTCTCCGGGTGTGACGAGAAGCATACGAGAGACGAAAAAGGCAACTGTGTGGACATAATTGAATAGAGAGCGATTCGCTTTTCTTTATACTTCTTCTTCTTTAATGTCAATGAATTCTTGCTTAGTGATTCAAATAGAACAGTGGTTTTCTATCGGTGGTTCGTGAAAGATCTCTGGTACATACATGAACTTTATAGCGTCATTTATTTGAGACTTCAGTTTGAAAAGACTTGCCTTCATCTGTTAAATTTGAAATAATTTTTTAACTAAAGTTCTATTTAGGGTCAGTTGTATGTCAGTTGGTAGAGTCTTTGTAAAAGTTGACAAAGGGTAAAACCTTAAAATTCACCTTATGCCTTGCGGGATGGCCAATCAGATGACTCGCACTTTCATCTGATTGGAAATCCCGCAAGGCGCAAGGTGAATTTAAGGTTTTACCCTTTGTCAACTTTTACAAAGACTTTACCAACCGACATACAACTGACCCTAAATGTGCATATACTTATTCAATTAAAAACGAAAGTACACCTTTTAAAATTATTTTCAAATTGGTTGATGTACAAAGAGAAATAAAAAGAGAATTTCCATTTCTCTTATTCTTCGAAATTTTTTCTTAGTCGAATTTTTATTTATTTATTTTTAGATAAAGATAAATCTATTTTCTAAAACAGAGGTTCTCAACTGGAATGAAATCCCCCCCCCCCCTCTCAAGGGAGGAATTAATCTGCTTACAAATTTCAAAAGTTTTAAAGAACGTTTTGAAGAAGGGACAAAAAAAACAAAACTCAGCTTTCTCTTTAGGTAAATATTATTTATGTTTATTTCTAAATTAAAATATGATATCTTGTATTTTCAATATTAAAAGCATATTATTTGAAATAAACTTTTTGGATTAGAAAATTGTGGAAAATGGAGAATGGCATTCTTATAAAATTGCAGAAGGAGTTCATTGGAAGAAAAAGGTTGAGAACTTCTGTTCTAAAATAAACAAATTCCTATAACAAAATAATTTATAAAAAAGATAATTTTGTTGGCGAAATTGAATTTTTTTAATTTTATTGGTCCGCTTTAATAGGAAGTTTAAGAAATAAATGAATTTTTGAGTGATTGTTTGATATTTTCCTGATTATATTCTTAATTATCATCATACAAAATAAAATTATTACATAATAATTAATTTTATACATTTTATTTTGTTCTTTTATTCATAATAATTATATTTCATTTATTTCATTTTGATTGTTCTATACATACCTTTATCCTAGCCAAGTAATTTTTTTCCTAAGAAGCCCATTTTTTTTTTTTTTTATTATCTTATCAGACTTTTATAATAATATACGTATTAATTAATATAAAAATATTTAATAAAAGTTATTATAAATAAAATTTTAAAAGATTTTTAAATGATGTTAGATTTAATTATAGTAACAATCAATCGATTAAAATCAATGTCATGAGTAACTTTTTACTAGTACTAGAAGTAGAATCGTCGTGACAATCTAGACAAATTTTATTGATATTTTAAATTCGACATGTGGCTGGTTAAACCCGAAAAAATATTCCAGATCAATTTGAACATAATTTGAACTATAAAACTTTTGGCATCTGAAATTTTTTAAATATTCCTATTTATTTATTTATTAGCTGCAAGGCCCGCCTTCGGCTGCCCTCTTGCTAGCCAGGGGACTCGCCCCTGGACCCCCACCCCTCGAACTCCACTCGCCCAGCGAAACCCACCCAGCACGCCCCACCCATACCACCACCCCAATATACAGACAAAACCTTAATTTTATATATATAGATAATTTCATTTAAATTGGTAACCATGACGACTGTTTTTGTTGGGGGACTGACATAGATTCATAGATACATAGGTAGCAGGTTGTTGCGGTTGCGGATGTGGATGTTTAAGATCTCTCAAGCTTGAGTTGTTTGCCATAAAAGAATTTAGTCTTTTTGATTTTAAGTCGATTCTTCCACGTTTTCGGTAGAGGTTGCCATTAATAGTAAAACATCAAAAATGGAATGCAATATGGTTATTCCTCTAGTATTAGATAAGAATCGATCGTTATTTTTGATTTTAAGCCGATTCCTCCATGTCTTCAGCAATGGTTACCAATAATAATCGAAACGTCAAAAATCTAATGTAGAATGGTTTTTCCTCGACTATTAAATGAGAATCGATCATTATTTTTGAATTAAAGTCAACATGAACTCCAAATTGCAAGTGATATCTGATTAATAATAAAGGAATAAACATATTAATATTTCAAATGAATTTGGATAAAGTTTAGCAACGATCCGTTTCACTTTATTTCAAATTACATTTCTACTGTTTAAGCAATTAATCAGAATTATGTTAAATTAGAATAATTATAATTAATTAATTTTTCCTAAAGAAATTATGTATCTAACAATAAATCGACTTAAGTCATCGTTGCGGTTTAAATAAGAAAGAAGAATTGTTATATTTATTGGAAGTTTTGTTGAAATTAATATACAATGAATAAAATAAAATAAAATCTTTTATAAAAAAATCTTAAAATGTTCATTTCAATCCCGCCAACGTCTCGAGAGAATTTCCCTATTTATGAATTGAATTTTATTATCTTTTTCTGATTCATTCGCCCAACACTTTCTCTTACGAGATGCATGCAAAATATTATCTTAAGACACTATTATTAACAAAAAAATAAAAATAAAAATAATTTTTAGAAAAAAAATAAAACCGACTTCAAAAAAATTAAATTCAACAAATAAAATAATAAGAACTTATAAATCAAATAAAATGATCTAAAAGGTATAAAATAATTATCTACTTTAGTTACAAATAAACGACGAAATTTTTACATGACTTTTTGAAGTCGGTGCCAAACAAACTATGTATATAAGCGAGCTTATGCGATGTTTTTTCATTACCCGCCAAACGTACTAAGTAAGATCCGTCGAGTGCGATTCATAAAATCTATTTATGTTTGACACCGACTTCAAAAAGTGATTTCATGTAAAAATTTCGTCGTTTAGTTGTAACTAAAGTAGATAATTATTTTATATTTTTTAGTTCATTTTATTTGATTTATAAGTTCTTATTATTTTATTTGATGAATTTAATTTTTTTAAAGTCGGTTTTATTTTTTTTTTCTAAAAATTATTCTATAGAGAAACCGAAAATTATGACAGGCTATAAACTGAATGAACTTATTCCCTAAAAGGCGAATTCAACAATGTCATGGCAGTTTGTATAATCTTCGTAGAGTAAATAGAATAGTAATACATCGACGTCACGATACTTTGCAATATCCGCTTTGACACAACGGAACAGTCGACTGGCAATCTCATAGGGATTACTCACCTACATAGAAATGCATGTATAGATGGTAAGGGTTTGTACACAGCCTCCTTCTGAAGAGCCTCGGCCCACTCTCCCTCTGCTTTTCCCATTATAGCAAGCGTATATATGCCTCCCTTATAGAGATTCTGTGTACTTAGACTGTTTGAATCAGATTGACACAACCCCTCACTAAATCAACAGCCAAATGACATGTATTTTCCTTACAATAAAAATATTATTTTCCTCCTCTTATATAATATATTTTATCACTTTAGATATTTTCATTTCATTAATTTTTTGTTTGTCAAATAGCTCCAGATTATCAATTTTCTATAAGAAATCTAATGCTGCTGGATAATATAATTCTTTTAAAATAGCATTTAAGATTCTCGAAATCTGATCCCTACATAGAAGTTATAATTTAATAATATTATCGTAAATTGGCTCATGGCTAGAAGGGCCGAAAAGCCAAAAAAAAAAAGATTCTCGAAAAGAATTTATCTATTACATGTTTTCCTAGCCTATTATATGGTATGTAAAAGTAATACATTATATTTAAAAAAAAAAATAAAAAAACATGCTTCTAAAATGTTCAAAATAATGTAATACTTAATCAAAAAGCGTGGGGCAGTTTGTACAAATTAATTAAGTTTTTAGTTTTTTAAAATATATTTTTTTTTTTTACTTTTTAGTCTTAATTATTTTTATAGACACAAGTTTGCGGAATTTAACAGAATGAAATGCATTTTTTTTATTATTTTTATATAATTTCATTTAAATTGAGTAGTAAACAATTAGAGGCGACTGTGGGTCAGTGGTTAGAGTGTCGGGCCGCTTCGAGACTGAGTCTCGGCAGATATTTGCAGTCGCCTCCTCTTGGAAAGCAATGCCAAACTACCAAGAGTATAATTGTCTAGTAACCTCTCCAAACTAGCCGTTCGGAACCGGCATTAAAAAACATTTTTGAATACAGTTATTGAATTGATAATTTGAAAACAAATATAGCATGTGTGCCACCTTCAAATTGGCCCATTAGAAACAGTAATACTACTTCCGATGAACCAAAATTTTGCTGAATCACTTTTAGCTGACACTCAATTTAAATTTAAATTGTGCCCATAATTATGAAAGGGGCCTAAGTCATGGATTGTTAGTTTCGAGAAATTAAAAGTTTTATAAAATAAACAAGATTCAAATTCTTTATAATGAGCAACTAGAAATCCACTAATGGTTCAATGTTATGCGATTTTTCAAAACCGACATCTTATTACTGTAGATACTTTTTAAATGGACAGAAAATAACATATGAAAAAACTAATTTTTTAATTTTTTGACTTAGTCCACTTTCGTAATTATGGGCACAATTGTATTACTTTACTAAAATAGAGACCCTTATAGTCATGTACCTACTTATTCCAAGGGATAATTCACTACATTCAAATTCCGTTGTTCTTTCAGCGTTATTGAAATTAGGAGGGGAGAACACACCCACCTGCAATGACCAAACTTTTAGGGCCATTTTTTTTAAATATATGTATATAAATTCGATTTCTGACTTTTTAGCCTTCCGCCTATCTTCACTTAGATCTGACTAAGTGAAAATCGAGGAAAAAAAATTTATATAACCCGACCACGCGTGGCTGTGACTAACTCTTATGCTTCACGCCTAAACCACTGGATTTATCGAGACTATGTTCAATAGGTATTAAAACAGTAAATGAATTATATGTTACTTGTCAAAATTGTTCCCTTAACCAAAAATAATATTGACAGTTGAAAGATTTCCAAAAAGCTATTATCGGGCATTTTGTTTGTTTTCTTTTACCCCCAGCGCTGGCGTTGTTTCCTAGAAAAAATATTTTTTACATGCCACAGTTGTGATATCTATAAAAACACTCGTGTATTTGAATGGAATGTGTGAAAATTTCAAAGAAATCGGTAAAGAACTTTCGGAGATCCTTCAACGTATCACTTAAGCGTAACAGTGCATTTTTATTTATATAGATTTATTTGTTTGAGACTATAGTTTCGAAGGCTTGGCCCTCATCATCAGTCTTTTTAATTATAAATATCATTTTTCAGTATCGCGTGGATATTGAAAATTTTTGAATTTTTTTTTCTTCTTTCTCAGCTGAATAGCCAGGTAGAATTAAAAAAAAAATTAAAAAATTTTCAATATCCACGCGATACTGATCCCATGAAAAAGATATTTATAATTAAAAAGACTGATGATGAGGGCCAAGCCTTCGAAACTATAGCCTCAAACAAATAAATAATATATATACAGATATATAATTTCGATATATATGTGTGTATGTTTATTTGTATCAAGCAGAGAACAACCTCTTTGTTTCTCTTTGTCACTCTTTAGTGACCAGGTTTTGCAATATTCTTTCAGCTTAGAATAATTTAACTTATTTTTTAGATTCCTCATGGGTGGTCTCGAAAGATTCTCCCAAACGCTAGAATGAATTTCGCTAGATTTTCTTATCTATAATTTAATTTCTTTTTTTTTATTGTTCCAGTGATCGTATCTGGTAATATAACGGATGAAGAGGTAGATGCAACTCTTGTAAAGACATCTTCTGCATCCGCAACTGGCAAAGAAGACACTCTTCAACGCGACGCTGCACCTGGACTCACGAAAGGACATGATGACCGACACCAACTCTCATCAAATTCTCGAGAAAGCGGCAGCGGTGGCGGAAGTGGAAGTGGAAGTAGTGGATTGGCCACAGCAAGTGACCGATCTGCATCAGATTCCGCTACTTCTGCTGCCGCTGCCGCTTATGTTACTCGAAGTTTCGCTGGACTTATTATCGGCGTATTAACTGCTGTAATTCTTCTGCTTACGGCTGCCATCTTTTTCATTGTACTTCGAATACGAAGACGAGGTCCAAATCATATTATCGTTGGGGGGGACAATTTACCATCAAATGGTATCATCGGAACCGGAATGCCACTGACACTAAGTACTAGTGAGAAACCCGTTTCTGCCAATTTAAAGGTAAGTTGTAAATTCTCAGCTTTTATGAATAGTCTTTTTAATACATGTACTTTCTTTGAATAGATTTTTTTGTTGTAACCTCATAATATGCTAGTTAATTTAGTTAGATGTTATAGTATAGTACTTTATAGTTTAAATACCTAATATAGTATAGCTTAATGTAGGAACGATATTATAGCCGAATAAATTTAAGCAATGACCGTAGTTCGTCCGAGAGACTGCTCCTCAGATATCTCAAGTGCTACACTCTGGCTATGGTTGGATTAAATTAAATGCATGGTTGGATTAAATATTTCCAGTTTATTTAAAATCCCATATGAAATTAGATTCTATATCTAGAAAATTATTTCATTCGATTTGATTTATTAATGCTTTCTCTTGATTTTTTTCGTACTAGCAAGTGTTTTCACTCTAGTATTTTACAATTATTGGATAAAAAATACTTGGTAGGTTTCACTTTAAGATATAAAAATAAAACGAATTTATTTTTTGTAGAGACTTTAATCTTCAGTTACTTTCTTTTGCTCCTGAAGATGGGTTAGCCACCCGAAATATATATATCGAGATTAAAGTCTCTCCAAAAAATAAATTCGTTTTATTTTTATATCTTAATGTGAAACCTACCAAGTATTTTTTATCCAATAATTAAAAAAAAATGTTTCACCAAGTACCAACACCAAATTCCTTAAAAACTAGTATTTTACATAAATTATTATATAAATTCGTGAAAATATCTCGAAAAAATGTATTTTTTGCACCCTTGTTTTTAAAGGATAGACACATACTTATTTCTAATTGGTTATTTTACCTAGATATAAATAAATATTATTTCGTGAAAATATCTAGAAAAAATGTATTATTTGTGTCACACTTTTTGAGGAGATAGTTACATTTCTGAAATCGAACTCGTTCAAAAGATTCAAACATTTCAATTGAATGAAAGCAACGAGCTTTGAGATGATTCCCATCACTTAATTGAACTTATAAAGGTAATAACCAGTATATAGTATTCGAGAGTGTACGTATGTGTGAATATAGTAGGTGTACTATAATGTACATTATACATAATATATATCATTCCCAAGGCTACTGATTTTTTTATTTTATTTTTTATTTTAATAAATATCACAACTGAAAAAAGTAGTGTAGCTATCTTAATGTAAAATATTAAATGAAAAGTAATATTAGATATAATTTTAAAAGATATATTATGTCTATTTACTTTTCTAAAGAGGTAACTCCTGAAATGGGATAAATTTCCATTACAGAATAATTTTAGATGATTCATCAACTTATTTTTTGAATGAAATTAATTATATTTTATGAAATTTTTGAAATTTGATCAATGATGAGTATTTTGAATACAATAATACCTTTATATGTTTTTTACTCTTCTATTGGTATGTAATCGTACATGAATAAGGTGTTTTTTGTTTTCGTTTTGTCAAAATATCTCAAAAATGGTTGAAACTATTTGAATAAAAAAAAAATTGAACAAAACCATGGCGATATGGTCTACAAAAAAAGTTTATTGAGTGAATATCGAAAAAATTATATTTTACGTGATGTTAATTATTTTGTTAAAATTTTTTGATTACTTTAAATAATAATATAATTATAATAAAAAAGTCACTTAACAACAACTGAGTCCTATCCTCCAATTTCTACATCAATTTTTTTCATTTCATAAATAAATAAAGGACTCCAGCACTTTTTGGATGAAATTTTTAAGAAGTACTATATTTCAAATAATAAAAAATAGTCATATTTTTTGGGGCGACCAAAAGTGTGGGGAGGTTCAAAAAAAGAGAATTAGCAATATAACCTCTAGACCCTTTCATCGATTTGTAAAAAATATTGCATATGTGGTGGCCTTATGAAAATGACTCACTGATATTGTTCCAAAAGATGTGGCGGTTCACAAATAATTTTAACTAATAAAATTTCCAAATAAAAATTTAAAAAAGCTAGATATTTTCATTAGAAGAGTCAATTCTAACGAGATATTATAAATTGCTAAGAGTTTAAAATTAAGAGAAGCAGAAAAGGTTCTTTGGTTAATGATTATAAATTATAATATTAAATATAAGAGAGGGGGCAGGTATATGGTAAAGTCATGTGGATGGTCACATCAGCTTATTATTATTTTTTTTTTCTAACTGAACTTAAAGAAACAATCTTTTAGACACAAAGATAAACGCATGCCTAATCTGTGTATTTATTTATTAGTTTAAATTTAACGAACGGCACACTCTTTGATTTATTCGTAGAAATCTAGCAACTTGCCTACTCACGGCGAAAAGCCTTATAATTTTATTAGTATGTAATTTTGTCAATAGTGGTCTCATAATTGGAAATGGCTTAATATGTTGAAAATAAATTCTTAAAGTTTTAATTTTATTTTCTTGATTCACAATAGAGAGTCAAGTTCTTTGTCTTATCTTGAAAAAGACGACTTATTGTTATAACCGAAAACGGAAGAACAAGGATGCAGATGATTTAAATGACAAATGGCACTGTCTGTCTCTTTTTATCTGTCAGAGACGGCCACTTTAATTCGCCAGTGAAATAATTAGAATTATTTCATCCATTTCCAACTGAGGGTGAGAGAGTGTCTCATTTTCGGTGGCCTGCGACGACGACATCCCTGAGCCCGTTTAACCTGAGTCACGGTTGGTCGCCTCTGCTGACAACCCCGTGTCTCCCGCTTGAACACCCCAAAGCCGAGGGACTTTATTAGGAAATATGAGTTCAACTCTGCCAGTTAAACCCGCACTTCTCCCCTATGGATGCTTTAACATGGCCCGTCTTTTGGTCTACCTTGTCCGCAAAATGCCCTCATAGGGGTCACTTGAGAGATCAACTGTCCAAATATTCGTTAATTGCACGGCCTTTCTGAGTGAAACTTCACTTAACACTTAACATAAAACAAGCTTTTACAATTTTTTACTTTTGCCACTTTTTTTTAAAGTGAAACTTCTTTAGCCTCGTATCTGTTTCTATTTTTTGTTGCAATAAAGGGGAAATGACTCAATAGAGGAGAAATAAGAGACAAGTCTTGAGTCCGAGAAAGAAATCGTCTGTGGCTATCTAGTTGTGTAACAGCGCATACGTGATATTGTGACCACTCCAGCTGTGTTAAATATAATTATACTAGCTGGCGACCGGGCCTTCGGCCCGGCCTCACCTAACCCCTGAAAGGAAGCGTCTCGTTCATACCAATTTAACAATTGAAATTTAAAATGATACTGTAAGTATTGAAAGAATGTGCTGAATGAAATTGATTCAACAATAAGGAAAGATTTATTTAACACAATGGCTGAGCACGATCACTATCTGACCAATCAGAAGCGTTCTAATAATTTAACGCTTTGCCATTTGCTATGCACTGGCCAATCAGATCGTTTGGATCATACAAACATATATACATACTTTTCCATTTTATATAATTATATACAGTTATATACATATATGGTATACTGCCAAAATAAAAAAAATAAATACTTAAGTCCATAATCCTGAAAAAAAACTACAAATTAAATCTAATTATAATATAATATAATATAATAAATATTATTTAAAAATAACATAACATAAATATATATATCTAATATGTACCTCCAAAAAAATAATTTAAAGTCTACATAAAAAAGTTTAATAGATATGTCTCTGGAGTATGATTTTTTAAGAGGAATAGACTTTTTGGCCTTATATACAAATAACATCTACGGCTAAAGAAGTTCACTTCCACCCTGAGCTTATGTTGATGAGGTTCACAATTTTTTTTTTATTATTATTATTAATATCAAATTTTAGAGAATAAGACAATTTTTATATTTTATTTAATATAAATAATCGATTCTTGATATTTTTCTAAAAATAATTAACATATTGGTGACGAAACTAGCTTTTTCTTATTTCTCAATTCATTAAAGGGCCCTTCTATCGTCGTGGCTGATGCACTCTAATGCATCGAAACCATCACCAGAGCGGACATTAGTGACCTCTCTTCCATTGCAAAGGCTCAAGAAAACGATGCCGAGCTACACCCCCTGCTAATTAGTCAATCATCCCTCCAGCTATCACTTCACACCAGCCTCGGGCTACAGATTCCCTCTTCCAAAATCATCAGATCTTTCCTAAAAGACGCTCTTATACTGAAAATCACATTTTAAAATAGAGTTTTCTATAACCAAATTTTTAAAGCTGAGCATAAATGTCATAAGGATTTTGGTCTCTATGGTTAAGCGATCTGCTCAGAATGCAAGTTTTGCACTCGAATTCTACTTCTGAGAGTACGAACCCTTCTGACATGTGAAGCAAATATCTGATCAAAAATATAAATGTGAAAAAGGGGTCAAGTTCGGTAACAACGGCTTCGCCGACAAAAGAGTTCAGTCACAAAGAGAAACAAAGAGGTTGTCCTCTGCTTGATGCATTAAGCAGAGGACAACCTCTTTCTTTCTCTTTGTGAATCAACAACTCTGCTACTCTCGGCAAAACAAAAACTTTACAATTAAAAGAGTTGAGATCTAAAGGGGTACCAAGTTCCATAGTAGTTGCTTAAATCATGGCTATAAGGATGAACAACGATCTTCAATTAGAAAATTTGTTACGTTCTTTGATATTATTGTAAATTTATAACTCTGTAAGTTATAATAGTCAATAAATTACGTTTAACGTGATGATATTTAATATAAGCTTAAAATTTATCTAGTTCTTATTTTATACTACAAACTCTTTAGTTGGATATAAAACTTGCCAAGTTATAAATTTAATATCAAAGAACGTAACAAATTTTCTTTTAAATCAATTGAAGATAGCTGTTCATCCCTATAGCTATGATTTAAGCAACTGCTATGGAACTTGGTACTCGTTTAGATTTCAACTCTTTTGTCGGCGAAGCCGTTGGTACCGAACTTTGCCCCTTTTTCACATTTATGTTTTTGGTCAGATATCATTAATTTTTGAAAAGTTTTATCCTTTAATTTATCTAAATAATTACATTTAAACATTTGTATTAATAATAATTAAATATTTCTCATAAAAGATCTGTTAGGTTTTTCATAAATTTCACCCCTTCATTTCGGACCCCGAAGAAGGAAAAGTTTTGGTTTTTCAATTTCCTCCTTTATTAATGTTCCAAGCTTTACCAGTATGCCAAATTTCAGAATTTTAGCTTGATTGTATTTTCACTATATGTTAATTAAGCCTATAATCAATCTCACCCCTTCATTTTAGGTCCTGAAAAAGGGAAAGTTTCGCTTTTTCAATTTTTACCTTTAATTGTAGCCCAAACTCTACCAGTATGCTAAATTTCAGCATTTTAGGATCAGCGGAAGTACTTTAGGTTTTTGATATGTCAGTCAGTCAGTCAGTCAGTCAGTGAGTGAGTGAGTGAGTCGGTGTTAAAAATGGCACTTTTCAGAGCTTAATAATTCAAGAACCATATTAGATTTATTCATGAAATTTGGGATTCTAGGTGTTCTAGTGGGTCTTATTAGGCATGTAAAATTTCAAGTGTCTAAGTCTAATAGTTTTTGAGTTATGGGGGGGGGGGGCCGTCAAAAGTAGCTTGAAATGGTTTGTGTAAATATACACATGGCCGGTGCGTCGCCCGTTTTCCAAACTTGGCTGACACACTGCCGTGTATCTAGATAGATACCTACAAAAATCAAAGACTAAAATTAGCCATAAAAATTCTTTTCATCCAAGATTTATAAATTGAATTTAAAATACAAATTAAAAACAAATGAAAAATTCAAATTTTAATTTAATTTATTCAATATTCAATTTTATAGGTGTCTTATCGTTAACTTATAGGAAATATAAAGTTTTGATATTTTGAATGCTTGTCTTGTATTAATAAAATGATGAAAGATTCTTTCCAACTTGTTCATCTAACTTTATCGGGAAGAAAGATTCGCAATTGAAAAAATCTAATCAAACAAGTTTCTCTCATTTGCTTATTCGCAACTCAACCCGCAACCCTGAAGGTTCTCGTCTTTGGTTAAGTTTATTGAACTTTTGCAAACCTGCCTGTCTGTTTGTGTCTGTTGGCTGCTGGGTGGCTGATGTCAAAACAGTGCACGTCTTTCTACCCAACGGTACTTTATTAAGGCACAAATTGAAGTGAGAAGGACTTTACTTGAGGCCTTCTAATTGGCAGTTGTCATGGAGATAAGGCGAGAGGGTAAAGGCTCCGACTCAAGAAACAACAGCAAATGGACGAATTTTGTAAATTAAAAAAATCCCTTCTCTCAGTATACCTTTAATTTAAGTTTTTTTTGTTAAATGAGCTTATTTTTTTTTTTTTACTTTGACGTTTTTTTTAGAAATACGAGAATATGAGTTGTTTTCGATTAAAGAAAATATCGATTTACGGAATATAATGAGACCTTTGATATAATATATCTTCTCAAAGAAACTGGGAAAGAAGATTTTTTACATATTTTTTAAACATTTTTATTTATTTATTTATTTATTATTTAAGAGATATAAAATTCCAAGAAAGATGATTATTTTTATTTATTTTTTAATTTTAATATAGTATCCTTTTTATTACTCTCTTTTTTATATACAGAATATTTAACGAGTATAAAAAACTTTGGGCAATTAATGGGGAGGTCATTATAATCAAAACATGATATATGAACATTGGTCTTATTTCAATCGCTTACCGAAGTACATTTAATCAAAATTTTATAGAAATGTTCGTATGAATATACATTTAATCTCTATACAACCATATAAGGCGGCTGTGGATCAGTGGTTAGAGTGTCGGGCCGCGGGCCTGAAATACGCTGGTTCCAGCCCGAGTCTCGGCAGATATTTGCAGCCGCTTGGAAAGAAATGGCAACCTACCAAGAGTATAATTGTCTAGTAACCTCTCCAAACTAGCAGTTTGGAACCGGCGTTAAAAAGTAGGTTCCTTATATCTGTGTAAAACAGCTAAACACACTCAGCACAGGTATATGTGGAGAGGAGCCAAAACGTCAGGGAGACCTGATATGGCACTTAAAGAAGATAACCATTTGAACAACTCACAATTAGCATTATTTGTTAGTGTGATATCAAAATTAATTATTATCATTTCCGTCCATAATTTAATTTATAATTTGAAAGTTTATATTGGGAAAATAAGGACAAGTTTTTTATGTGTGACTTTTTTATTTATCCACCAACGTTTCGTCGACTTTGCCGACTTCTTCAGGGCTTCTATAATTATAAGAACATTCTTGATATTAATTTACAAAAGTACAGTCAGAATCCAAAAACATACATGTATCAATAGTTTACCTACCAAATAGTCATGTCACACATTCGTTTAAATTTTCTTTTTACCTTCGTTACCATTGAAGGCCATCAGAATACAATTTTCAAAAGATATTTGGCACATTAACAAAAAACACAATTTTTTTCTCTTTTTAATAACAACCTTATCAATACAGAAGAGTAATCACTTCTTACAAAAAAATAGAATAGAATATTTTTACTTTTTATCCCTATATACAAAAATCTCAACCTCGAATAAATTAAACTTATATATTAATAAAATACATGTCAACGACACCAGTCAAGTTATTATTAGATGAAAAAAATATCCATTAGAAATCTATTTTTATCTTCAACATCTAATTACATTTATTTTTGAAATTTTTTTTATGTTATTATTTATTTTTTAACTTTTTATTTTTATCTTTATACCTGTCTAGCAAAAAACTATATATGCCACTTAAATTCTGGGTGTCTGTTCTAAAATTCACTGTATCATTTAACGAAATGTGAATCATTTCACTTATTGTTCTTTTAAAATACACTGGTTCAAAATCTAATATTAATGTGTCATCAAACTTGAATTGATGATTTAGATCAAAATGATGGGTAGCTAGGGCGGTTTTGTCATTTTTTAAAATATTAGACACTCTACAATCATATATATGTTGTGTTAATCTTTTTTTTAAATATTGCGATGTCTGTCCTATATATGCTTTTCCACATGAACAGGGTATCTTATATACAACGCCTGACTTTTTTTCCTTCTCTGTTCCATCTTTTAATCTACTATATAATGAACCCACAGTTAAAATATTATAAAAAGCTAATTTCGAATTTGTTTTCTCCAAACATCTATCAACTTTATGTGAGATTTCTGGGATAAAAGGAAATTTAAAGAAATTTTTCCCTCCGTTATTCAAAATTGTATTTTGCCTTTGGCTGTTAATACTACCATTCTCCATTCTACCCCTATTATTCACCAAAAACACATCAAACGCCCTCCTTATGAAAAACTCAGGGTAATTATTTTTCTTTAATATGCACCTGATTCTCTCCAAATTGTCCTTATGAAAAATCTCTCCACTGAGATAAATAGCACGATGCAATAACCCCCTTATCATTCCTAATTTCTGTGAACTGGGATGGTTGGATTTAAAATTTAAAACTCGTCCAGCACTCGTTGGTTTTATATACCAATCTGTTATTAGTTTTTCTTCCATTTTTATAACTTTTACATCCAAGAATGGCAAAGCACCCTCCCTTTCAATCTCCATTGTAAATTGAATTTTCATATTTATACTATTAAAAACTTTCATAACCTCTTTTTCAGTATCTCTAGGTATCAATAGCAATAAATCGTCCACATAAAGAACTATCAACGGCAACTCAAATTCAAGAAATTCTATTGCCTTTTTTATTACATAATTCATGACTAAATTTGCTATAGTTGGGCTTGCTGGGTTACCCATACTAGTTCCATTTATCTGGAAATAAATTCTATTCTGAAATGTGAAGTAGCTTGACTCAAAACAGTAACTTATTATTTATGATGAGTGATATTTTGGATATATTCATTAATTCAGACATTTGATCCCATTCTTCATTAATAATCCTAATCACCAGATCTTTTGGGATGTTAGTAAATAAGGATATCACATCCAATGAAACAAGCACGTGATTATTTGGGACAACTATGTCATCTAATAATTTTTTAAGTTCAAATGAATTTTTCACATTCCACCTGTATGTCTCCACTACTGGGTACAACGTTCGATGTAAAAAACTAGCTAGTTTATAACTTGGTGATCCTATGCAACTCACCACTGGTCTAAGTGTGCATCCCGGTTTATGGACTTTCCGCAAGCCGTAGATCTTTGGGATAACTGCATTATGCGTTTTCATATTTTTCACAGCACTTTTTTCAATAATTTCTGATTGGGACAAACTATCTATGATCTTATTTGCCTGTGTTTGAAACTTAAGTGTAGGATCTCTGTTTGAATATTTATATATTGATTCATCATTTATCATTTCCATCATCTTTGCAGTATATTCTTCTCTATACATTACAACTGTAGCGCCACCCTTATCTGCTCTTGATACAATCAGATCATCATTATCCCTCAAATAACCACGTGTTATACTTAAATTCTTCCTTATCTCACTATGTGTCTTCTTATCATTTTGATTGTAATATTTAGTAATTATGTGAACAATATTAGCTCTTAATTAATTAATGCTCACAAAAAATGCTCAAAATGTGTTCCTTGAGATCATTTATCCACAGCTGACACCTTCGAGTCAATGAATCATAATCCAGTACCATCATATACCTATCTATATTGTTTTGGGTCTTTGAGTGGCAGTATCCATTCAATCTTCTTCATTCTTTGAGCAGCTGTTCACGAATATTTATTTTGACACTAGGTGACAGACACCAAAGACATGGGATCTCTATTTAGAACGATAAAATAAAAATGAATTGAAATTAAAATATATGTATATTTCAAAATGCTCTAAGGATACAAATATAAAAATTTTCTTTAGGTTCCGAAAATTTTCAAAACATGAGGTAAAACTATAATATAAAAACTGATAAAAAGTTCATAGTTGTAACTTTGATTAGAGTTAGGTTGAGAAAAAATTACATAACTACAAAATCGCCAACGTCAACTACTCGTATGTTTATGAACCCTGGAACAAAAATCATTTATCCCGATTCTATGAGTTTTTTTATTTTACATATTCTTTTATGTGTGCGTGTGTGTATGTAAATTGATGAAGCGGTCAGATTATATCCGGAGATATATTTTAGGAAAAAATAACGTTTCGAAAATCCCAGAAGTTTTGCGAACAACACATCGAGTTTTGGAATAGTTTAATTTTTCTTCTATTTTCAAAATCTATTTTTTTGAAAAAATTTAAATGATTATTTATATAGGCAAAGCAAAACTATTGTATTTAGAAAAAATCGCCTGTACATAGGCAACAAGTTGACAGGTCTTACAAATTGAATCCATAACACAAAGGCTTGCTCAGAATCAACCGGAAGCTCAGAATAAAAAAATGAAATTTTATGATTCAAAATATAATTTTAATTAAATTAAAAATAATCGTTTTTATAAACTCTATAATAAGCATATTATTTTGGTACGTTATCACCATTTATTGGCCTTACATTCGCAGTAATTTTAAAATTAGTTTAAAAAAAATACATTTTTAATGTATATTTTAGTCCTCTAGGCTCTAATTGGGGTATGTCCTATCTATATGTATTATTTATTTAGTGTTTTTACTTAAATAAATACAAAACTTTTATCTATAATAAGTTTTATATATGAAGGGGCGCCTTTTTTTAGTTTTTTAAACTATAATTTATTTTTAAGTCTTAAAATAAGTATAATTCTAAGCCTACATCGCTAAACTAAAACTAAATTTGACAAGAGTCTAGTGTATTTCTCCCAATTTCGCCCCCCCCCCCCTGGTTAAGTTTTGTATTTTTACCCTTCTGGGTGCCCACAGACCACATATGATGTATACAAATTTTGGTTGAGTTTGGACCAAAGAGACTATAATTTCAAAATTTCGCTCCCCTGGTTAATTTTTTCAGCTCAAGTGTTTAAAATTATTGTATTATCGCCTGAATTACATATACATCCAATGTTGCAAATCGATACGATAATTAGAAGTTGAATAAAATCGACTTTCTAGGTCTGCTTACATATACAGTGAAGCTAATATAAAAGTGTTTAATAAAATCATATAAAAATAATTTGAACCGTTTTTTTTTATTTAATTATTTATTTTTTAAATATTTTGGAAAAATAAAGTGAATTTATTCTTAATACTTTTGTTTTCTCTACCGAGTTCTCTGCATTGCAAGAAAACACACAGATATCGGCCAGTTTTGTTTACTCTATCTCTTGTTATTTCCAATTATTCCAAATTGTTTTTTTGTTTTTTGTTTTTAATGAAAAATCATACCCCAATAAGCTTCACTTTATATTATCGGATAATAAATAAATGAAATCAAATCAAACAAATAACAAGGCGTCTCACTTCATATTTGGACCAATAAATATTACACTCTATCGGACGCCGAGTGGTCGTGGGTGGGGATACTTGAGATCGATCTCTCAAACAAGAGAATGATAGGGTGAGAATTGCAGGGGGTGGAAGTAAAGAGGGAATACGTATATATACAGCATGAAGCTGTGGTGAAGTAGTAGAGTAGCGTCGCCCCGAATCTCAGTTAATTTCCGCCTAGCGGTTGGCTCGAGCGCAACATCCACTGCGGTCATTAAGATAACGAAACCGAAATGTAGCAGACACACAGAGGTGGGGGCTACATATCTCAACGCCGCTAATTTCACCAATGTACCGTCACGAACTTATTTCATCGTGCGAATAATAGATTAGAAAAAAATGATTAAATGTAACATTCTATTACAGATAAAATAAATGAGACTATACAAATATATTCAATTTAAACTTTGAGCTAAGTATTTAAGAAAATGATTCTTGTGCATACTAAATCTTTTTAAATTTAGGTAAATATTTTTATTAATTCCATTATCTAACAAAATTAGATAGGTATTTATGGGATGTCGTAGAGTGAGCTCGATGAAAGAGGTAAATTAATATTGTTATAAAAGAGTTTATTATTGTTACACAACATACGAAGAATAGAAGCAGATAATGGGAATCTTGTTTGTTTAAGTTGATATTTTTTCAGATCTTTATGTTTATGTTCGTTTGAGTCTAAAAAAGTATTTTCGGAATACTGTGAAACTCCTCAAATCCGAACTAATTGGTTCGGATTTCAATTTGTTCGGATTAGCCGAAAGCTGGTGGTTTGGATATCTTAATGAAGAAAATGGTTCTTTTTCTATCTTTGAGAAGCTGAAGAATGTTACAATAAAAGACGTTATTTACAGGGTTGCAAAATGAAAAAATATGAAGAAACTTACTACGGAGATCTTAGAAGAAACTTTGCCCTACCCTCGAGTTCAAGAAAACACCTACCCAAACATAAATTTGTCAAAAAAACTCGTTTGGATTTTCGGGGTTCGGATTTGAGGGGTTTCACTGTATTATATATTGATTGTTTTATTTAAAGTATACCTACATGACGGACCGAGGATTGTTCGGTAATTTTTAGTTAAAAGCAATATATTTGTAGGAGGGGCGGGTTTCACCCCCTTCGCTCATAGGGGTGAAAATAACAACACACTGATTTCATTCTTTATATATATATTTATTTACAAAAAGGGGGGTTATACATATTCGTGTCTAGGGGGTCATCGTGAAAACATCGTAATACACATCATCTTATAACTATCATCGTACACTTGCTATCAAATCGACAAACTAACTCATCGACAAGTATGTCATTTCGACTAGGGCTCGTTTTCAACTAACTGACTTGCAGTTGCAACCAATATTCCTTCAGCAGCACACACACACATAAGCACATGCATATGAGTGTCAGCCGGCCAGCCCTCTCGAACACAAAAGGCTCGCTACAAAGAAAGAATGCGGCCTTCACAAGGGCACAAAGCCCAGACGGGACATCTGTCAAACATATGATCTTAAACAGAATTCACTTTTAAATTAAATGCTTAATTAATCAATTAATTTCCCACATATTAATACGATTTTTTTAATTTAAAATTCAGGAAAAACAGTTGATTTTCATTTGCAGCCAGAATTAAATAAAATTGAAATAATATTTAATTTATTTTTCTGCCTACAATTTAACCCGCTCCGGCCATTATGAAGGCGTCGCTCTGCACAAAATTTTTAACTTAATTGCAATTAAAAATAATATTAATATACACGGTAGTATCTTCTTGGCTCTTTTAAACCCTGAAGAAGGAGGAACGATTCTCTGAATCGTCGTTTTTTTATTGTCCTCGGGAATATAGGCCATTTTAGAAAGCCATATATTTATATTTTTTTCTCCAGACAGGACATTAGCGATCATTATGGAACGAATCCTCTTCATACTAATATTCCTAGGGGAATTTTCTCAGAGGTGGTTTCTCGTGAGGCGCTCTAAATTTTCAACATTTAAAAATTGTTCTAATTGAAACGAGGTTCGATCCCGACGATGTCGTTGATAACCTTTGTAAATTGTCATTTAAGATTGAATTTAGTCTAGCTTATTTAGTCTTTAGTAAAAAGTTTTGATGCACTTTTTCAAAATTCAAAAAAGTCCCTTGTTTACGTCTCAAGTTATAAACATTTTGAGACACAATTAGAAACTTGATGAAGTAATAGGGTGAAAAAATTTTATAATTACGATATTAAAAAAAATAAAAGGTTAAAACCTCAAAATCTAATAAGGTCTATCAGTCAGTTACATCGAATGAATGAAAAAAAAAAGATGGGTAAAAAATGAACGACTCCATTTGCACGCTATTCATCATTTTCAAATATTCATCAGAGCAAAAGATAAAATCATAAAAAATAGACATTGGCAACTTATTTAAATGAAAAAAAAAAGATTGAAAATTTCAATCAAACACATTCATTTCACCTTTACTATCTGACATATTAGAACAGAATAATATTTGAAAGGTGTAAATTCATATTTGCTTATGTTTATAGAAAGGAACATTAATTGAAATATTATATTTGTTTAAATGGAAAAATAATATTTATTTATAACTTTAATTAAATAGATAATTAGCTAACTGATTAAATATAATTAGCATGGGGCTAGCAAGTGCGGAGGATAAGGTGTTAAAAAACCTCCCCGAAATGTTGAGATACCTAAACATCGAAATTTTACAGGATATAAATATAACGTTCAATAAAAATAAAAAATAATACTCTGATAAAGTAAGCAATCTCGGCATTAGAGAGGTCATTTCTCCTACTACTAGGAGTTTATCCATACTCTTCCTTACCCCTGGTTGGGTAGCTAACCCCTCCAAAAATCAACTGCCCCCAATTTGATTTCTGGCTACGTCCTTGATTTACATCAGATAAATAATGTGTTGTCTTACCAACAGTCTTCAAACATCCTGCCCGTCATTTTGTGTGATGATATCTTAATTTCGAAGTCAAAATAGAAAGAAACACATTCATGAATTTGTTTACCTCTATAAGTTAATTAACTGATACTCTCGACTCCCTAGCCCATCGTAGATCTGTCTCCGGCCTTTCCCTTTTTTATAGATAATTACCACGGCTTTTGTTCCGCCGTGCTAAAATCAATAATCCCTCCAAAGGCTTCATTTGCGAGAAATACACTATTTTCCAAGATTCAACACCCTTATGCTATACTAACCGAACAAACGTATTCACCAATACGTTTGTCCCCATAACTTCTAGAGACTGGAACTCTCTTGCCCTGACCGTCTTCTCAGCAACATATAACCTTCAATCTTTCAAGACCCGCATCCACGGACCCAATTCATAAATCTCTTCTTATTTTCACGATGTGCAAGGGTCCACCACGGACTACAGAGGTTGTACCTTTTTGGTGCAACTTCTTCTTGTATCAATATCATTATAAAAAAGTTCTTGAATACTCTCGGTTTTTATGTTCACCAACCTTCAAGAGCCAACTTCATAAATACCTTCGAGTTTAGTCAATCTCTCAATATTCCATATCTTCCTTCTAGGATGTGGGATTCAACTCTCTTGCTAAGTCTTGTTGATGTAAAACCAGCATTCTAATCATATAAAAAATTGACACGTTCTGATGTTGCCATCCACTTGGCTTTACCATACACTTCTGATTGAGTTTGATACAAGGGCCTAGATTTTCATCCCCCCCCCCCCCCAATTGGGCGGTAAGTTTTTGCATTTTTACTCTTCTGATAGGCCACTGATTATGTATACAAAATTTGATGGAGTTTGGTCCAAAGGCCTACAATTTTCATTTTTGAACCCCCCCCCCCCATTTTGGGGGTTTGCTTTTTCATTTTTAGTGTGCTAGGGGTCCATTGATTATGTATACAAAATTTGGTTGAGTTTGCTCAAATGGCCTAGATTTTTATTTTTTGACCCCCACCCACCTAATTTTTGTTATTATAGGTGCATTTTTATAGTATATTTCATTTTCCTTGTTTTTTAGTTTGAAAATATTATAATTTTAAATTTTTAACGCCTCCTTCCCTTCTTAATTTTAGGTCGATCTGCACCAAAATCTAATCAGCTCTAAATTTCAATGCAGCAAATCTACGTGTGAAATTTGGCTTTGATATTCACACTAATTCCACAAAATTTGGTAAAACACAGACTAGCTAATAGACGAACAGACATTTTGACAAAACAGTTATTATCTCGAAAAATATAATTTTTTCGATGTTCACTTATTTGAGCTTTTTTGTAGACCTAAATGCCATGGTTTCCCCCAATTTTTTTTTATCAAAATAGTCTCAGCCGCTTTTGAGATATTTCGAAAAAAAAGAAGCAAAAAACACTGTATGGTAAAGTAAAAACTTTTTAGACCGGATCAAATTTATTCGCTAGCTATCCTTAATTTTTGAACATTCTTTTCAAATAGTTGCTAAGTTGAAATACTTTATAATTTACCTTATTTTGTCAATGATGAGACAATTTGTAGGTCGTATCTTGGTTTTGTAGTTATTAGTTTCTTCTTTTATCTTTTGGTTTAGAGAAAAACAAATGTATATATTTATTTGACTTTCTCGAACTTTTTATTTCATTTTTAATTTGAAATTTTAAAAGTAAATTGTAAAAATATTAGTGTTTGTTTTAATCAATAAAATGTAAAATTTTAAAAAGCGGCTATTACGTGATAAACATTTCAATTTCAATTTCGCCCAATAAAATATTGAAAAAAAATAAATAAAAAAAAAAACAACTAAATAACTTTAAATTGAATGTATTTGTGATTTATTGGTTATATCGTATATTTTCTGAGAGGTATGAGATTGAATTGAAGAAGATGCTATTTTTTAGTGAAAGACAGGAATATGTATGTATGAGTGAAAGGAAAAGAAAGTAGAGAAAAAAGTTTGATTTTTGGAAAGGTTATAAAAATTCGCTTAATAAATATAAACGTTAATATTTTTAATGCCTTGAAGGTTTGTGTTAAAGCATACTTGAGGAATGGGAAAGTAAATTGAATAAATTCGTCATTGTAAACTGAAAGGATAAACCGATATGGAAACTGTATTTGAATCGCTTACTTTAAAAAGAAATCAACTGGTGTGGTCACCACACGACTAACATTTTCACTTATTTGAAACCATCGCGACACCCCTAATTTACATCCCCTTCCTTTATTTCAATCGTATTAAAGTTTATACACGACTAATAACTCGTGATACCTTTTTTTAAGTAATTTCTTATTTTTAAAGTAATCTCTTATTTACCAGATATTAGAAAAGTGACTTTTTAGCGAGAAATTTAAAAGAGAAAAATAAAAATAATTTTTATATAAAAAAAAAAAATAAAACTGACTTCAAATGCAACAAATAAAATAATAATAGCTCAAAAATATAATAATTATCTAATTTAGTTACAACTAAACGACGAAATATTTACATGAAATCATTTTTTGAAGTTGGTGCCAAAAATATACATTTTATGAATCGAAGTCGACGGATCTTACTTAGTACGTTTGGTTGGTACGCTCGCTTATAGGTATAGTTTGTTTGGCACCGACTTCAAAAAGTAATTTCATGTAAATATTTCGTCGTTTGGTTGTGACTAAATGAGATAATTATTTTACACCTTTTAATGCATTTTATTTGGTTTTTGAGTTATTATTATTTTATTTGTTGCATTTAATTTTTTTGAAGTCTGTTTTTTTATAAAAATTATTTTTATTTTTATTTTTTTAGTTATGTTATTTATAGTGACCTAAGATAATACCTTGCATGCATCTCGTAAGAGAAAGCGTCGGGCGAATGAATCAGAAAATGATAATAAAATTCAAATCATAAATAGATAATTTCTCTCGAAACGTTAACGGGTTTTAAATGAAAGTTTTAAGATTGATTTTTTTATAAAATATTTTATTTATTATAATTTCGATAATTTGCTCATAAGAATTGGATATTTACGTTATTTCGTCATTGATCACATCATCAGAACTTGAGCAAATTAATATGGGACCACCCCTTTCCAATAAAAAAAGAATCATCGAAATCAGTCCACGTGGTAAAAAGTTCTCGCTGAACATACATAAAATAAATAAATAATTAGGTATCTTGAGCTATACTGATCCAAACACAGAAAGAATCATTAAAATCGGTTTCATTCTTTTTACATGTAAATTTGGGTACTTACTATTTTTTATAGAAATCCAAAATTTATTTAAATTTTTGTTGGAAAAGGTCGCTTTTAATATTAAATCAGAAGTTAATTTCAAAAGTTACTCTTCTCTGCTTGTTAAATTTAAGTTTTTGAAATTATATTCTGCAAATGGATTAGTAATCTATAAATTTTATAAATAATCTTTATATCTCTTTGAAGATATTTTTGATATCTGTCATATAATTGTTGCAAATGCTGGCAAATAACTGCATTCAGTTTTACTTAGAAATATTATTTTTATTTGTCATTATATCATCACCTGTTTGAGGACTGGTTAAATATTTTAATGGAGCTTAGAAACACTGATCTAGGTCACTATAATAACATTTAATGCTAATGACCTAGGGAAATTAAAGTAAATTCTGTCTTATAGTAAGATTTTATCAAAAAAATTTCAGGTGCACTACAAAGAATGAAGATGACGTCATAAAATTTTCAAAAATATTATGCTCTACTGCTACCTAAACAACTTTTAACATAATATTTTAAAAGTTGTTTAGGTAGCAGTTATTTAATTTAATAAGAAAACAACATCTTAATATCAACATTTAGTTTAGCAAAAAAGAGATATTTACAAAAGTTAGTCTAGCGATTAGCAATATAATATAAAGTAAATTCTGACTTATAGTAAGATTTTATCAAAAAAATTTCAGGTACACTACAAAGAATGAAGATGACGTCTGCGACCTAAACAACTTTTAACATAATAGAGCATAATATTTTTGAAAATTTTATGACGTCATCTTCATTCTTTGTATTGTACCTGAATTTTTTTTGATAAAATCTTACTATAAGACAGAATTTACTTTATATTATATTGCTAATCGCTAGACTAACTTTTGTAAATATATCTCTTTTTTGCTAAACTAAATGTTGATATTAAGATGTTGTTTTCTTATTAAATTAAATATTTTATTTCAAATTTTTGTCACTGTGAATTAATAGTATTTTGAGAGGTCTCCAGGTGTTTAAGTCCTCGTTTTGTCAATTGTTTCAAGCTTGTTGATGGTCTTGCATTAATTCCGGTTGTTTGGCGCAGGTGTCTCTGGATTCGGAGGCAGTTTCCTTGGATTCAATGGCGAAACCGCCCCCACCTGTGGTGTCGACGCCGAGTGCCGTTTACCACGAACCCTATCCGCCCGGTACGATATCCGGCGGCTATCTGCATCCGGGACAAAGTCATCTACAGACCCTCAGCAGCCCCGATTACACGGGTAATTACAACTATCAAATTCTCTGCAATCTGTTTCCTTACTTGTTAGATTGGTTCTCAACCCTCTTATTACTCTTTCATCTGCCACTCAATAACTAGCTTTTATATTGAGAAAACATTTTCTGAAAATTTAATTTAAACTTTTTTAATTCAATTGAGGCCTAATAATTATTTTTTTTGATACGAAAAAAAATCCTAAGCAAAATAATCCAATTAAGAATGGAACAAAGAGCTGAAGAAAATCTGGGAGAAGACCTGTTCGGCTTTAGAAGAAAAGCAATTCTTTTAGACTAATAATAGAAATGGCTTTTATCAGGGAAGAGTCTGTCTACATTGGATTTAGAAAAAGCATTCGATAACGTCAATTGGGAAATTATGTTCAAAATTTGAAAACAGGTGGGAATAAAATTTAGGATAGGAAGATTAATTTACTTAAAGTTGCGCGTAACAGGTTTCAAAACGATTAGATCAGATGATTATTTATTTAAAAAATATGCATACCCGTAGCGTGCGGTCTATAGATGCTGTGGATTCTGCGCATCCCTAAAATTCCAAACATTTAGAGTATTTTCATAAATATATAAGGTCGACTTCAAAATTTCAGGATGATCTTTAAATTTTCAAATTATTATCCGTTATTTCAAATATTTCTATAAAAAACATTTTTACTTTATCCAATGCGAAGCATGGGAGAAAGTATTGGAATCGCTCTCGCGGCAAGCGCGACTTCAAAGGGTCCTCAGGTAAAGACTACGGAACCCATAGACTCAATTAAGGTCACAAATTGAAGTATTCAATGAGATTGAATTTTAGCACGTGACGGTTTTGCCAAAAATTACCTGGAATCTCGTCAAGAGGCCAAAAAGTGCGTGCGGATGGATGGATGGATGTATGTGTGTGTGTTATCGTTTTTTTTGTCCACGATTTTTTCCACACCTTTGCGCTGATTGAAATGAAATTGAAAACCTACCATTAGTTTAACAAAATGAAGCGCTGATTAGTTTTTGGTACATATCGGTCCACAAACATTAGTACTTTATTTCAGTACTTTTTTAGTTTTTTCTAAATATCTTGAAAATGACTTAACCAATTTTGATGAAATTTAATATACTAATTAAGTACCTTGGGGACCACAAAAAAGGTTAAATAAAGTTTTTAGTAAAATTATATTTTAAAGTACTTTACTCAAGAACATATTAATATTTCAAATGAATTTGGATAAAGTTTAGCAACGATCCGTTGCAGTTTATTTATTTTGAAAAGTATTAAATTGGTTCTCGAAATGAAATAAAATTGTTGCATAGTTTCTAGGGCCAATTAAAATAAATAATTTTTTAGAAAAGGGTGCTGATAGAAGGTTTGAACTCCCTGCCTGGTAGATATATCTTTCAGTTCAAGCATGTCAACGACAAGTCCAGAGGAGTTTTAGTTAAGAATAAATATTGTTCTCGCTGAGGAACTATTAAATTATTGATAATACAAAAATTGAATAGATAAAGATGATTTGAGAATCTTTGGACTAATCCATTTCTAAGAACTCTCAATATATAAGTTCCTAAATAACTAAGAATGCTATAGACAAGTCCTAGCTTGCTTATAGCAATAGAATTAGGAAAAATTTAAGATTTTCTTATAGAACAGGCTGATTCATTGTGGAAGATGGTCGATTTCTATCTCAGGGACTGTGTAGTTTAAGTCACAAGATTTCATTCTGACTCCTGCCCTCCTCACGCAAAGCAGTATCCGTTTGGGGCAAAGGTCCCAAACTATATTAAAAAAATCTAATCTATTTAAAAATAACGAAAATGATGCCGTATTCGATTTAATTTGTAAAAAGCGAAGATGAAAATAAAATTTCAAAAAATAAAGAGTACTTTTTTCGACAGCATCCTCTGGTTGAAAAGTCAACAACCGCCACTGAATATAAAGTAGTAGCTTAGCTAGATGCTTTCTTTAAAATGCCACTTTAATTTTTACTTTACCAAACATGACATGGTCAAGATTGTAATCGTGCATAGAAAAAGTTTTTTTTTAAGAATCCTGATACTTTTTGAATAATCACTTTTTCAAAATAATCAGAATTGAATTGGTGAAAAAATATCCGCAGTTATTCATTCATTGGTTATATATTAAGAGAATGGGGTGCTCTCAAGCGGAAAATAGGTCAAAGGGAACCCAGATAACGAAGAGGAGGCAGGGGGGAACTCAAAACCACAATAGGGTCTTGTCTTGAACAATTGTTTTAAAGTTTATCATTGTCAAGCGCGTGCGTTTTAATAAAATTAATCAATATATCGCAAGCGTGGGGCTGGTCGATTAACCCTTATGTCTTTCGAATTGGACAAACCCTCTGCCTCTGCTCCAGCTTCGGGGGAAAGAATCTTAGGTATCTCCTTTTGCTAACGATAATATTATACATGGCTCTGTCTGCAGAACAAAGCTGGCTTTGGGCAAAGTCCAACTAGTGCCGCTGGCTGGCTCCTGGCCAACAAGAACAAACCTAAACTATCTGATGCCGGCGATCTCAGTTATGCTGCTTCATTCGCACAGAAACCCTTCCAGCCCCCGCGGCCCAGTTCAAGATAGCACAGCTAATTTTATAGAATATTCACAAATGGATTATGCCTTTGCAAGTATTCTATTGACAAATTTTGAAATCTATTCTCCCTATCTTATATTGGGGTAATAAAGATTCTGCAAAATCGAGGGATGCGTAGAGCACTCTGAATATAATTGGAAAGATTTAGTGTGCCGAGAGAAGCTGAGTTGTTGATTCATAAAAAGAAATCAATGACGTTGTCTTCTGATTAATAGAAAAAAAAACATGTACCTTATATACAATACAATACAATATAATATAGGTAATGTAATTTATTTATTAGAGACTATAATTTCGAAAGTTTGACCTTCATCATCAGTCATTTGAACATCCAATCGCCTTATGTGAATACAGGAAAAATAACAGATAGAAATTTTTTAATGAAGATTAAGGTCTTAGTAGCTATAGTCTCTAATAAATAAATTGATTGATTATATACAGATGTATCGGTGTAAATTTAGTTGCATCAAGCAGTGGACGGCCTCATTGATTTCTTTTTATAGCCCTGAATATACTTACTCTGACGCTAGGCAGACTTAAGTCGAATTTTTTCGTTTTTGCTTACTCGTTTCTGGAGATGTTTGAAACGTGGAGAAAAATCATTTTTATAAATATTCTTTTTTCTTTCTCTCGGTGAGTCAGTATATTATGTGTTTGTCTGTCAGGATTCAGAAACCCCCGATAGCTCAAAAACGAATGCTCATAAAATTAATAGTTTATTTTTCCTATGAAAATCAAAAATTCAGACCACAGGGGGACCCTTTGTATACATTTCAGATTTTTGGAGGGTATCAATTTTTTCCATTACCATATCGTCACCCCATTGCAAGAACTAGTAACTCGATTTTTCAAGCTCTTGAAAATGGGAAAAATGTTTTTGACTTATTTCAGACGGAGTTACCTAGTTCTTGCAATTGGGTGGCGTTATATCAAAACCAATACCGTATTTCGTCTCTTTAAATACTCTTGAATTAGAATTGATAAAAATATAATGGGAATTAATAGTTTATTTTCTATTTTCATATTTTTTTGATGGTGTCAAAGTTAAATTTTTTTCCCTTATATCAAAACAAATACCGTATTTCGTCTCTCTATGTCTTAAAGACTAGATCTCTGTAATCGCTGGCTCGAACCGCCGAGGGCTTCCTGGCTTCTTTATTTTTTTCATTAAATAATAATTTACTATGCCGCAAAATTAGTCTACCGAATTATTCGGACTAAAATAAATTATTTTTCTTCTAATTCGTATGGCTCAAAAAGAGGCGTCGTGATTGGTGTATAGTATTCTACAGACAATGTTCATGGAATATAGGTTGTGTAGTAAGGTCCCTCTCTTTTCTACACCGCAGTTTTCTAACCATTAAAGCTGATACAGCCATGCTTGTATTAACCCGATCCTAAGCCGGTTCGAAGTCAATCTCCTTGTGCCTAATTCCGGTACTAGCAGGTACTCTTGCCCTGTGCCAGGAATGTTTATTGACTTTCCAGTCTAGATCCGCCGCTTAGTTAAAAAACAGGGTCAACTCGTGAAGGATTTGTCTTTTCACCACGCACGGACGGTCTTGATACAAGGGCCAGTCTGCCATGTGCGATGACAACCCAAGTACCCTGATAGTAGTGAGGACCAGTGGAGATCCAAAGGTGCTACCTCTACTCCTACCTTGACCAAAAAAAAATTACAAACTTAATTTACTCACCTATTTCGAGTAGGTATTAATACTCTAATTTAATTTTAAGAAATTATTTAAATGAATCAGACTCTGTTCTTCTCACAAGAAATAAAATATTTAATGAGATAGTTTAGTGAAAAGTAGAAATAACCTTTGGGGAGTATTACATACATATATACAGTCTTTAGTTTTAAATTATCCCTAGAGTGAAACACAATAGAATTCTTCCCAAAAGATTATATTGAAGTTCCGCTAGAACCTGGGTTCATATTACGTATAAAAATAAATCATATTTAGTCTGAAAATATATAGTACAAGAGCTAAATATATGTACTAGAAATTCATATGGTATCTAGGCTGTGGTTAGTTTTTTCATTTCTAGCCTTCTAGTGACCCACAGATTGCGTATACAAAATTTGTTGAGTTTGGTCCAAGAGCGCGAATTTCATTTTTTGACCTCCCTCCCCATTTCGGTTGGTTAGTTTTTGCATTTCTAGCTCTCTAGTGACCCACAGATTATGTATACAAAATTTCGTTGAGTTTGGTCCAAGGGCAAGAATTTACATTTTTTTCAGCCTCCCCCTTTTTGGGGGAATTAGTTTAAACATAAGTTGTTAGAAGTTACATCCCCTACACATTGCTTATAATAAAATTTGCCGTAGGATTAATAGTTTAGGAGTTATTTGATAATTTTCATTCGTGCCCCCCCCCCCAAAACCCCCTTTTTGGGGTCAAAATATCAAAACGTTATGAAGCTATAATCCTAAATTAAAAGACATCTGATGCAAATATTAAATTTCATAATAATCCCTTCAGCCGTTTTTACGTGAATCGTAACTTTTCACGGAAACCACAGAAACATACATACAGACAGACAAACAGACATACAGACATGAATTTTGTTGAGAGTGTTTTCGTTCATAACTTTGCTTGAAACGTGTGCAACCAAAATTTGGCGTGATTTGGAGCAATGTACAGACAAAACCTTAATTTTATCCCATATATATAGATTAGGCTGTTGGGAACATATTCCGACGATCAGCTCATTTAGCTGACTGTCAAAGCTGCTCAAATACAAGAAGTTCAATTCATATTCGGTTCTAATAAACATTATAATAAATTCTTGTTAAAAGCGCGATCATTTTATAAATACATACATCATGGCATTGTGCTACTCTTTGTATCAATTTATTTTTTGAAATTAAAACAAGTTCATTTTTTTTCTATCATTTTATATTTTTACATGGTCATCAGTTTATCCCATGTCAATATTTGAAATTAAAATTAAATTAAACGTATTACTTGATAGTAGTAAAACGGGATGAGAATGGGGATGAATATGTAGATGATATAAATGAACATGGGTGGAAACCACAAAAACAGTATTAATTCATTTGTTGAATATTTCATTTAAACCAAAATTCATGTTTAACTATTTTTATTTGTTAGATGAGAGCAAAAGCGACTGAGAGGGAAAATTACGATAAATTTATTGGGTCATTTGTGATGTCCATATTTTTATTTAAATTTTGGACAATGAAGGGTTGAGCTAGAAAAATGAAAATTTTGCCCTGTTTTAGAGGTGAACCCAAAATTTTTCCTTATAGTTGGTGGTATTAGATAGTTCTTTCGTTTTCATTTAGTATTGGGTTCTGGCAATTTTTTTATTTTTTGCTCATTATGTATAAAAATGTCTGAAATGTGAAGAAAAGTATGTCTGTGTGTATGTGTATGTCTATCGGTATGTCTCTTTGTCTGTGAGTTTGGATTCAAATACCCACGTTAAGAACAAAAAATCGTATAAAGTTCTTTCTGATGTCAAAATTATTTTCTTTCCTGTGCGGAGAACTGATTAGATTCTGGCCCTTTTAGCTTTACAACTCCAGGTTCAAAATGCAGAAAATGTCAATTTTTCTCAATATAATTAAAACAAAAATAACTTTCTAATAATATAATTACCATATTTAAGTTTATACTAGGGCTGCTTTAACTGCAAGCGTATGGAGCCTTCAAAAAGTTTTTTACATTTTCCTTTTAAGAAACCAATGTTATTAATTGTGTATAAATCGAATATTTTCATTATTATTAATATACAAAATATGTAGAGAATATAGATTAGGGTACTTAGTCTCAGTTTACAATTTTCCATAAAGTGGATTGTTGATTCCGAAGTTCCATGAAAAATCTATTAAGCTAATCGCTGAAGAATTTTTTTAATGACCCAGAATTTGTAGCACCTATAAGTCATGGGACAAACTTACATTTCGAAGAAATAAAAACCTAGTGATCAGTCTCAGGCAAAGGCTTTTGAAAGAGAGAAAATTATAGAATTTGGAAGAGAGGGAGACAGTACCAATACTTTTTTTATAATAATATTGATACAAGTGAGAAGGCACCAAGAAGGTACAACCTCTGTAGTTCGTGGTGGACCTTTGTGTCATGAAAATAAGAAGAGATTTAGGGATTGGATAGGAGTCTAAGGTATCTGTGGATGCGGGTCTTTGAAATATTGAAGGTTATAAGTTGCTGGTAAGACCGTCTGAGAAAGAGAGTTCCAGTCTCTAGATGACATAGAGAAAAACGAATTGGTGAATGCATTTGTTCGGTTAGTATCCAATTTAAGCGCATGGGCTGTTTAATTTTAGAAAATCGAGTATTTCGCGCAAATGAAGCCTTTGGAGGGATTATTGATTTTATCTCGTCAAAATGAAAGCCATCGTAATATCTATAAAAAAGAGAAAGGACGGAGAAGTCATAGTATCAAACGAATTGAAGAATTTGCAGGTTCATCATTTCTCAATCACTTCAATCTTTTGGAGGGGTACCTAGTGCTTGTTTTATTATCATCATTATACATATTTATATAAAGTATAAATAAAAAAATTAAAATGGCTTAAAAGATTTGTATGCTAGTTCCATTTAAAAACACATTTTTTTTTTATATATAAAATGACCCATTTTATGAGTAAGAGAATGCTTATAAAGCTCTGGCAACGTCTTAAGAATAGAAAAAAACTTAAATTATTTTTTGACTGTAGTGGCTTACAAAAAGATTTGGTTCAAATTAGCTTGCTTTAACTGCCACATTAAATCAAGTGTTATTAGGTTTTTTGTCAAAATCAATTTAAAAAATTATCAGTGTCCGATCCAGCGAAGTACGCGTATTGGGCCTTTATGTATTGAATCTTCTGTAAGCGTTTATTTAATAAATTATTCAATTATTAAATCAATATAAATGGACTGGTCATATTATAAATAAATTAATATAACATTTATCAATATTTTAATTATTAAATAAATGAATAAATATATGATATTATTTATTAATATTTAATTTATTTAGAAATATTGAGTTCATTTATTTAATAATCATAATAAACAATCTAACAATATTGGTTTAGCAAACACTGCTGACATCCTAATGAAATTACAAAAATTAAATAAACCCCCGTTTTGAGTTGCCTATAACCATGATTTAAAAAATAAATTAATACAATTACTCTAGTGCAGATGTTCTCAACCTTTTTCTTCCAATGAACTCATTCTGCAATTTTGTAAGAATGTCATTCACTCCTTTTTCAGGATTTTCTAACTCAAAAAGTTTATTTCCTTAAATAATATTTTTAATATTGAAAATACAAAGCATCATATTTTAATTTAGAGATAAAGATAAGTGATAATTACTCTAATGAAAAATCTGAGGTTGTTTATTTTCATTTCTTCAATACGTTCTTTAAAACTTTTTAAATTTGTACGCAGATTTCACTCAGACATTTATTGGAAAGTTGCAAAGGCATGTCTATCAACTATTAGTTATGTGATTAGCCCAAAAAGTTTTAATTCGAATTTCAAATGACGATGGTTGAAAGAACCCCCCCCCAAAAAAAAAAAAATCCAAAATTCAGCGTTTCGATTTGATTTAAATCTTGCTTATACATTCATTTAAAAGTATGTCGTGTTCTCTAAAAAATTTAAAGTGAGGAAAGATTTAAGGAAGATTTAAATAAAATCGAAACGCTGATTTTTGGAGATTTTCTTTTTTATTTGGCTACTTGAACTCTGTGATCCTAGATATTTTAATTTATCATATTTTAAAAATTGTTGAGTTTATTTTTTATTTAGAGTGTATATTGGTGTATTAATTAAGGGAGGGGGACATTTTCGGCCTGGGAAGGGAGGGTTCATTCAACCATGGTCATTTGAAATTCGAATTAAAAACTTTTTTCGCTGATCATATAACTAACAGTTGATAGACATGCTTTTACAACTTCTCAATAAATCTCTGAGTGAAAATAAAGTTATAAAAAAAAATCTGAATCTACAAAAGTATGGATTTTCATGCAAACTTACAATTTTAGAAAAATATGGTAGTATTTGTGACATTTTCTTACTTATTAGGTCTGTAAATATGAAACCGGAATTTTTTAAGTAGAAAATACAATAAATTATTGTATGAAAATAGTGAAAAATATTTTATTCAAAATATTGCCCATCGCTAGCTACACATTTTTCCCATCTCTCTAGCAATTTGTGGATTCCTAGCCAAAAAACTATTGTTCTTTTGAGCAAACCAATCATCGACCCATTTTCGTAAGAATGCGAAGCGTTGCTCAGCAAGTGCGTATCCCATCGATGCAAATAAGTAAGAATTGATTGAGCCAAGTCTGCTTCACCAGACCCCGCGCGGTAGCATTTGAAAACTAAACACCTCAATCTTTTTCTTGAGCGGTTTTTCTGTGTGCGATAGTGTATTATCATAAGGCAAAATCCTCTTTAATATTCTGGTCGTTTTTCACACGCGATACTTGGTTCAAATCCATCATTTGGTTGTCGGTAGCGTTCAGGCTAATGTATGTTTCACCAGGTTTTAGCGTTGAAGCCATCCATCTGAATAATGTTTGTAAATCAAACTTTTTCGAATGACTTTCCACTTTTCTTTCACGTCAAATCGTCTCTTGGAATTTTTAAACCAATTAAAGTACTGTGATTTACAAAGAGCATTCTCACTATATGTTTCGACAAGCATTCTGTGCGATTATGCAGCTGTTTTCTTCAAATGATAAGAGAAAATCAAAGCTGTCGGCAAATTGTAGTTTTAGGTACAAAATTTGCCATGATCAACGCAATGAAAAATATGTATTTGTATTAAACTTGTATTGTTTTTAATTAAAATTATTTGGTAAATGTAAAAACAATAAAACATCACCAATGAAGCTGATTCACAGTCACTCCATTGACAACTATACCATTTATGGGCAAATTCCGCTTCATATTTACAGACCTAGTATATCTTATATCTAAATAGACAAGTGAAATAATGGACTAAAATTTGTTTCAATAAATATCGTATTGTAATTGGTATTTAAAAGCCTGCAGATAAAACAATCTTGAGAATTTTTATTGGTTGGGACAATTTCGGGCATTGTTAGTTGGGGGGATTCGGTCAGTGGCCGAAAAAACATCAACCAAAATATACATGTAATATTGTTATCTTTTTTCAGTAAGTTTGAAAACTAGATGTTTACTGTCTTTTAGTGAATTTTGAGATTAGTAATTGTGGCAAAACTATTACTGTTAAACTCATAACTAGTATTTAAAAACTCTATTTGAAATTTTTACTTCTAGAAGAAAAGTCAATGTAATCAGGGAGTTGATCTCATCTGAATAAATGCAAATTTAATCAACGAATAATCTGATGATTAAAAAAATGCCTTTTTTCTATTGAAATGATTGTATATAAAAAATTGCATTCGATCATATTGAAAAATGAATAAAGCTTTGATGAGATCGTGTTTGGTAAAAATGATAAAAGCTTAGCGCGACAACGTTTGCCATATCACACGAGATATTGTCAAGATAAACTGGCAGCTGCAAAGGCAAAGGTAGCGAGCGCTATTGGAACAGAAAGAAAGAACGACAGAGAGATCTAAATTCAGGTGGGGAATTCAGTTGTCGTTTTGTGGGTGTCTTGATAGACAAAAAGTCGATTGAAAGGCGACATCTTCAGACGCCAACCCCCCAACCTCAACCCCCCAAGCCTTCAACCCTTCAGAGCCACTTGCCTCGAACAAACGCGTAAAATGTTTACGGCCAAGACGACCCCTCGATCCCAAGATCCCATCACACACTTAACGTCCCCAAGAAGATGAACTCGCTAAACCCGCAAAAGAACGACCTATCTGAAAATAGCGACCACGCCTTAGATTACTTTTAGAAAATAACTCGATAAAGAACTTATATTAATAATAAAACCCATAACATTTATAATAGAATTTTAAAATATTACTTATTTCTAATAAATGGGTCAAATGCATTATAATAATCATATTTCAAAATCACTACCTCATTAAATTACAAATAACTAACTGAATGATTGCACTTTTTATTTTTAACCGACTTCAAAAAAGGAGGAGGTTCTCAATTCGATTGAATTTTTTTTTTGTCTATGTTACATGATATCTTCGCTATCTTCGCCAATTGTTAACCGATTTTGATAATTTTTTTTGCATTGGGTTCAGTCTAGTTTCCGATTGGTCCTTTTTTTCATTGGTATTGATCTTTTGCTATGTTTGTTCAGTCATAACTTTGTTTATAAACCGATTTCGATGATTCTTTTTATATTGGAAAGAGGGTACTTAAGGGTGGTACCAGGCGCGGATCCAGACCTCTGTTTGGGGGGGCGGTGGCCGGTATATAAGATCTACTTTTGATCTCGGAAGTGTGTCGCAATCGAATTGTCTCGCTGGGGGGGGGTGGGGGCAAAGGCGCCCCCCCCACACACACATAGAACTTTATTTTCTTCAATTTTAAAATTTAATGTTATAAAAAAAAAAAAAATTAAATAAACATAAAAAATGTTGATCTCCAATGTTTGGAGGGGGGTCGCCCCTCGTCGCCCCCCCCCCCCGGGATCCGCGCATGGGTGGTACCATATTAATTTGGTCAAGTTGTGAAGATATTATCAATGACGAATTAACGTAAATTTCAATTCTTATGAGCAAATAATCGAAATTATAATAAATAAAATCTTTATAAAAATCAATTTTAAAACGTTCATCTAAACTCGCAAAAGTTTCTAGAGAATTTCTATATTTATGAATTTAATTTTTATTATCATTTTCTATCGAAAAATGGAGAGGGAAATTCTAATCAACTTGATTGGGGAATAATGGAATTGAAATAATTATCGG
>JALMQS010000102.1:5731988-5762586 GCA_024734495.1 Forficula auricularia
CGAATTTTCACCAGATGTATGTTTTTTTTAATTCACTTTCTATATTTTAAAGCCAAAGCTATTATTACTCAGAATTTATAAACCGAAAGAAACTTTTATAGGGAACTAGAAGACCTCAAAGTGTGAAAAATCTCAGATATAGAAAAATAGCACAAATGCAATAGAAATAGCATTTGCTAGCCTCATAATATATTAAAAATAAATAAAATACATTTTCAAAATTAAAATTTAATTTTTCTAGTCTTACAGCAAATTTTTGTATAGCATTATCAACATCTATTGCATCAGTCATTTCTTGTTCAATAGTCAAGATAGCCAGATTACTTAATCTTAGTGCTCTATTCGAAAGTGCACTAAGCACGAAAATAGTCGCAAAATCATCCAATAAACATTTTTTATCTTAAAAAAAATAAACTTTTTTTTTTATTTTAAAGAGGCGCTCATAAGCTCTAAGTTATAAAACTTTTTATAATTTTTTCTAAAATCTGCCGCCACTATCAGAGTCCCACCCAGGCAACCCCTGCCCCCCCCCCCACCTCCAGCTACACTACTGCACCACAAGATTTGTCGAGTAGAATTGACAAATTTTGGAAGTAATGAAATAATTTAATGAGAAATACATAGTAAGTGATACAGTGAAACAGTATATTTCATCAAAACGGTTTATTTTTCTAGGGGGGAAATGAGTTTTGTAAGGGAGTCACTGCCCCCTTGCCCCTCCCCTAACTACACCCACGATCGACAGTGTCTTCCTATTATTCATAGGGTAACACCGCAAAAATTTATAATACTCGCTCTTGTAGTCCCTCCCTGAGAGCTGTCGCCAACTAGCGAGAAAAAGAGAGAACAGACCTCTCCACTGGAAGAGAAAGAAAGAAAGAGGCTATTTGTCATCTCTTTTTACTATTACCTCTCTGTTTTTCAAAAAGAAGAAAAGGGAAGATTATTATCAAGAGTGTCGAGCCAACACTGCCTTGCTTGATCTAGTTTAACGCAAGAATGTTAAAATAAATGAAGAGAGAAAAAAGACAATTTTTTTACGCTCTGTCCGTGCTTAAGACATTATAGGTTATTGGGTCTACTCTAAAAGTTACCTAAAGTCCTGGACTAACATCCAGGCTGACCTGAACAACAGCTATGTAGAGTTTTAATTATTTGTTTAAAGACAATTTTGAACTGTAACAAATTAAATAATTTTATTATTTTTTAAAAATAATTTAATTTTATATTATACTTATATTTTGATCAAATTTTAATCATAAAATTTCTATGAACAAAATAAATTAATAAATAATTTCTATTTTATTTTATTTATTTATTTATTTTTTTAATATAAAATTCTTTCGATAAATAATTTACGTTAAGTAACAATATTAAATGTAATACATATTTATTATAAATGTTGTTTAACTTTATCATCCATTTGCAGGCTAAATAATTCTATGTCAAGTGTTATGTGAATTTCGGAAATATAGCGGGGTACTGAATTTAGATCCCAGTCTAAATTATTCTACAAATGAACTTGCATTCAGTGAAGAATGTAAATTAATTTTTCCTTTGATATTTCTATACCACATGATGTTACGACATTAAACCCTAAGGCTAAGGCCATATTACAAAGAGCCTCGCATAGTGTTAAGAGCCAAGCTACTCTCTTAGTGATTAATCCTAGTGAACAAACGTATTGCTTATTATCGCACTGGCCATACTCCAAGCGACGCGCCTAGGTAGGTGTCTAGTTAGTCACCAGGCGAGTAGCGTAGGAAACAGACGTGTTGGTTATTTTTGCTAGTTGCCTAGTGACTTTACAATGGAAGAAGTTTTAATTTCAAAAGGAAACCACTTTGGAACCCAAATAAACACCACAAGAACGTGCTAATACTAAAACAGCTGTGGGAAGAGGTTGCAGAGGTCGTTCTTCAGGGGTTATAGAATATCTGAATGCGGTGTCTTTCTTTTGTAACTTGGCTTTTAGCTTTTCAAGAAGTAAATCAAACTTATCCTGATTCATACATACTTATGAATGAAACTTATCGTCATATCTTCCCAATTCTTTGTACAAACGTTCGAATTCTCCATGTCGAGGTCTTGAAAGGTTAATTTCATGTATCCAACACCTTCTATTTTGAATAGTATTATATTTAAGCATTTAGTTTTCAATCAACAGTAATTTCTTTAGTTTAGAGAGTGATATACTTGTTCTGTTCTTATCAACAGACGGCGCGAAAGTGAATGGTGTGTCACCAAGCTTCAAGCTAGGATCCTTGTATGTGACCATTGTGTATCTTGACAACAAGATTAGCTCCTAGCTTATCTCTAAGCGAGGCTCTTTGTAGTATGGCCATAGCTTAAGGCAATTTTGATTCATCACAATAGAAGCAAAGTGAGAATCCGCATCAGAAGGTTTTGCTCTAGCCTCTTCACTTAGAACATCCCGTAGAGCGCATTCCGAATACGAAACGGTAACTCCCGCGCACTTGTTCCATCGCTGTCAGCCTGTCAATTGGCTTTTGACACTCGGTGAGAAATTAAGATTTATTTGAACCCATCTTCAGTTATTAAAACAAAGCAAGACTACCCTCCATACAATTTACAAATTAAAACTTCGCACAAAACATATTAAAATTGAAATCACAATCAAAGAAACAAATGCAAAGTGTTAATTTGTAAATTGTATGGAGGGGAGAGTTGCTTTGTTTTAATAAATGAAGATGGGTTCAACTAGACCCGAATCATGTCTTAGACAATAAAAAAAATTTCGTTTTTTTTTATTACATTTTCAATTTTTTGAGTTATACAAGATTGAAGAGGAGAATAATTATTTGTCCTATTATCAAGTGTTGCAATCAAGAATATTTTAATTTTAAAAAAATTAATAATTCGAAGTGAAATAAATCTACATGAAATTCAAATTTGATACGAAAATACTCTTGACATTTTAAAATTTCATGGATGCACCGCATCCAAACAGCATCCATGTACCCCATCAATAGCATCCAGCCACAACATTCATGGACAGCATGCAGCCTCTTCCCTATTAAATTTCAACTTTTTTGATTTTATAAGTTATTATTGATTAATCGTTAAATTTTCAGAAAGTCACTTTACCTAAATTTCAGGCCCTGTATGTGTGAATTATATGAAAACTTGAGTATGCTTTCTCTAGCTGATAATTCAATTACATTTAAAATTTCATCAACTTGGTATTTACCATTTTTAGATATATTATAAGTCGATTTGTATATAAAAAGGAGATTTTCAATTCCCTCAATGCAATTTTCAATCTTAGGCTTATAAATTTTCAAACTTAGCCACAAATGTTTAATTAAGTAAATAGTTAGGTTTTCGGAACGAATCAAAATTTGAATATTAAATGTTTCAAGAAAATAATTATTTTTATTTTCACATACTCATTTGAGAAAATTAGTTGAGTAATGAATGAATTCCTTGATTTATAGATGTACCAGAAATGCTGCCCCAAGAGTATGCTATTCCTCAAGGAATCAGTGGTACGCCGCCACCGCCGTTTTGTTCGCCACCTCCTAACAACGGGGCGGTCACCACCCCTGGATCTACTCGACCCTCAATCCAATTACTCTACCCAGCCTCGACAATATCTGCCACAACCACGAATATAAATTTGATATCAAATCCACCACCAGTGCCACCACCTCCAGAGAAATATTATGCAGCTACAGAAATATGTGCACCTCCTCTGCCACCTCCACCTGCGGCCCCTTTAGTTTTACCGCTACTAGCGGATCTGGCTGCGCGATCTACCTCGGAAGAAGATTCGGACGACTTCGAGGATGATACACTTAAGGCTGTTAATCTACCAACTTTTCCTCGAGAACGTCTTCGTATCTTAAAACTTCTTGGTTATGGAAAATTTGGCGAGGTATGTATTTCAACTGTTATTATGATGCCTTAGGTGGGCTAACGTATAAAGACTGGAACTTGACTATTATAATATTTTTTCTGTGTTCTATTAACGCAATCTTCAATCCTTTAAGACCTTGGAATATTTAAGTTCTTTTGACTCTGACACCGCTCTTAATCTTATTTCTTCTGAAATTCAATATTGACTTTATATTTTTATAATTGTTGCACATTCCTTATGATTAATAAAAATCTAGCAAATATAATGTGATCATGGCTAATTATTATAGATGTCACAAACAGTTTATTGTACCCCACTAAAATTACAAAGAGTAATAAATATCCGAAAGTAGAACCATCTATGCACTAGAACAGTGGTTCTTAACCTATGAGTCGCGCAGAGTCGTTAAAAAATATTTTAATATTTTATCTTAATAAGATTGAAGTAATTTTTGGAGATGAACTGATAAGTGAAATCATGAAGGAGCGAATAGCCCCCGAAACGTCTGTTTATGAATAAAAAGATAATATAAATTATCTTCTTTTTTTGGACTGCCTCATCAATATCCACTCAATATCTTAATTTTCTCAATACTTTTTTAAAATACGTTTTTTTTTTTATTAAATTTTCCTTGCATTGAAAAGTAACTTTTTTTATCTTAAAATTTTTTTTATATCTGACTAAAAAAAAGGTGTCATCATTGTAAAATCGAAGAAAATTTTTCATCTATGAATTAAAAAAAGATAATGTAAAAAATAAATAAAAGATTCAGGGGTTTTTGGACAATTTTTTTTATTAATGTTAAATATCAATTTTCGTACGACGTTTCTTCCTTTTTCAGGACTTATTCAAGTACTCAAATACTTAAAACATTAATCGTTGATAAAATAGTGAGACCATCGAGAAAATAGTGTATTCATAATATACATCTCATAATAAGTTAACAACCGATTTTCAAAAAACAATCTTAAATGGTTGAAAATTGGTTGTTAACTTATTATGGGATGAATATTATGAATACACTATTTTATCGACGATTAATGTTTTAAGTAATATTGAATACTTGAAAAAGTTCTGAAAAGGGACGAAACGTCGTACGAAAATTGATATTTAACATTGTCCAAAAACCCGTAAATTTATTTATTATTAAAATGGACATAACCAACTAAATAATGTAAAAATTTGACTTTTTTTGGGTCGCGACATGAACATATTTCTCAAATGTGGGTCGCGGGTTAAAAAGGTTAAGAACCACAGCACTAGAATATTTATTTATTAATATATACACGGGCAGAAAGCCCAATTTTAATCAATTTATACAATAGAGTAGTGAGAAAAAAATGTTTAACAATAATTTTAGATATTAACACAAAACAAATACGAGAAAAAAAACAACTATAAAATATAGATTCAGATACAGATATAATCACAAATATGAATGCAAATCTAGATATGTAGAATGTAGATATAAATACAGATATAATTACAGAATTAGACATGAATACAAAATATAAGCATATATAAATATAAGTACAAGTACATACAACGAAAAAAACACAAACATAAATACAAACATTTATGTGCCAAGTTTTCGGAAAAAATGATTTTTAATGTCATTTCTGGATGAATTGAATATATCGAGAGCCATATTCTGATTTCCTGTTCTTAATATGCGACTCATACTCGAGTAAATCAGGTATGAAAATCTATGGGTGGGAATTGACAGTATTTCTGAATTCCTAGTTCTGTGGCTGCTAACATTGAAGGTGACTAATTCCAAGAGTCGAGAGTCGTCCACTTTGCCATTGATGAGATTACAGAGAAAAAGAAAATCTGCCTGTTATCTCCTCATTTCAAGCGGCAAGATATGTAGTGTTATATACAGGTCGTCATACGATATTTCCGCGATTGGGACGTGAAGCTTAAAGGCAATATATCTCAGAAATTTTCTCTGCACCCGTTCAAGTCTCTGAATATAAGTTTTATAATAGGGTGACCAAATCGGACTAGCATATTCCAACCGGCTTCTAACAATGGAACAGAATAGATTTTTCAGTGCAAATATGTTTCTAAAGTGTCTCGTGTTACGGGTAATAAAGCCAAGTAGCTTCATCGCACTATTTGTTATCTCCGTTATATGTTCTTCATATAGGGCGATGCCTTTTTATAGATTACCTCAAGTAAAATTTTGCCTGCGAGTTAAATAATCAGCTATCTATCTGGGACATATGCAACCACCTAAAGTTAGTGACAAAAATGTCGGTAAACTGACACCTTTGACTCGAAGGCTATGGGGACATTTAACCAAGTGTAAACGGAGGTGACCAAACCCTAACCTAAGGATGTTGGGGATTGCCTGGTTAAATATTAAGCAAATAAAAAATATGAAAATTTTCATTTTTATTAATGTAGAAAAACAAAATATTTAATGTAAAAAAATAATTATATCTCTGCAAGTATGCATCTCTGTTTGTTTAAAAAAAATTCTCCGAGAACAATAACCAAGTAGTTACGTTGATGGTTTGTATAATTTTAAAGCTTGTTTCTGGACGATGTGTTATCGAATTAACTTTAACTCTGGGGTATTGTAGAAAATAATTGTTAAGTTATAAGGTCGTTATATTTTTTTTATTTCATTTATAATAAATTATATCCAACCAGTTGATTCGAGAAAAAATTCTAACAGTAATAATAAAAAAATAAAAAAATAAAAAGAGGGAAAAATCACCAATTAAAATGAGTCATTATTCGCAAAGCTGACAGTTTATGAGCTGCTCTTAAAAGTTAGTACTTTCTACTTCCATTAATAAAATGGACAAATTAAAAGTGGACACTTATTATCAGTATATTAACAGAATATAATGAGGAAATCTACAAAAACGACTTGGAATAAAACGAATCAACTTCTAAATTCCATTTAAAACAAAAACATTCATAAAATATCTATTAACTTACATTTGCTTTTTAATATTTATTCACTCATTAATTTATTGTTAATGTTACAGTTTAATATACCTTGATATTATTATTGCTAATAATTACTTCGCCATGTGTCACCTATGCGAATTAATTTTGCTTGATTTCCTTTTTACAGGTACATTTGTGTTCAGTGGAGGGAACGCCGGGTACTCCTGTCGATTCCGAGAATAGTATAGTTTCCGTTAAAACACTTGATGTTGGAGCGGGAGAGCAAACAAGGTATTATGTTTCTTTTCATTTCGATTCATTACGAGCGTTTTCCTGACCAATGAACTAGATATTATTACCATTTATTTTTTTAACTTCATTTATTTCATTAATGAAATTAATTTGGGACTTTTCGTGGTATAAAAAAAAAGAAAAAAAAAGTATTTCGCCCTTTCATTTAAAAGGCAAAATATACAAGTTAAGTTTAATAAATATCGATTTTTTTAAATTTAGATGAAAAATTTCAATCTTTTTTATAATAAAGAGAAATTGAATGTTTCTTTTTGCCGAGAGTAGCAGAATTTTTATAAATTAAAAGAGACAATAAAATAGTGTGTTTTCTGTTGGAAAAATAATTTTTTATTTATTTATTATAAAGAGACAATAGTTTCGATGGCTTTGTCCTCTTCATGAGTCTATTACAATTGATTCACATGTGAAGCAAAGCTCTCGAAACAATAGTCTCTTTATACACAAAGAGAAACAAAGAGGTTGTCCTCTGCTTGATGCAAATAAACATACACACATATATATCATCTCGATATATATGTGTGTATGTTTATTTGCAACAAGCAGAGGACAACCTCTTTGTTTCTCTTTGTGAATCAACAACTCTGCTACCCTCGGCAAAACAAAAACTTTTCAAGTCTCTTTATAATAAATAAATAAAAAATTATTTTTTCTAGCAGAAGACTCAGTCTTTTATTGTCTCCTTTAATAAAGAGGAAGATTTTAGGATTCTAAAAGCTAACGAGAAATGGTGTTGTTAAGTTTAAATATAAAATTTGTTCTCTTCCCAGGAGTGTTAATTTTTTTTTAATCAAACCACACTATAGAATTGGCGTTAAATTTTTCGGATCACGATGGGAAGTTAGTCCATAACAAACTATAATCCCTTAATTTATGGTCAAGATGTAGGAATTAGATAAAGACTTTTTTCTCCAACCTAAACAGTTTTCTAAAAGCAAATCATTCTGTCAGCATTCAATCATGAAGATAAAGAATGATTTTTCCTTAAATCGAGGACGAATAAACAAAATGAAATTAAATATGACTTTTTCATAGAAAACTTTTAAAAATGTAATTCTAAGGAAATGTCTGATTAGACAGCCATTTATGTGTCTTTATTGATGAGGCTTTACTGGTTAGTTATATTATAGTTTTTAAATATGGTTACAGGGAAGATCTCAATCAATCATTTGACACAGAGCGGTTGGATTATGGGGAATTTAAAAAAATTTCGAAAAGTCATACATTAAATAATACATTTTAACCTATTTTCTAAATTAACCGGTCACACCTTAAAAAATTCTTCAGATCTGGCATGCATTAATGTTAAAGTTAACATTTTTTTTGTTAAGGGCGAATGGTGTAGGTTCTAGGTGAAACATGTTTAAATGTAAAAAAAGAAAATTTACTATATAATGTGGGTTTCACTGAATAAAAGACAAAAAGCTTATTTGTCTTGGCCCATTTTCAGGAGATCAGAAATACGTATATTATCAATCGTATATCAGTTAACACACTGCGATCTTTCAATGCCCGCATTCACAGCTACATTGGACTAGAACCCAATCTCTGAAATGCCTTCCTCTTTTTTCAATCTGAAATCTTGACTTACATCTTATAAAAAAAATACCCTCCCCAATTATCCTGTTTTCCTTTGATTACGTTTTTTCACAATTTATAATCTAGTTTATATTTTATTTACTCTTGCAATATCCAAATGAAAAGACATTTTTCTATAGTTTGTTTTAATGATGATAATTTACTCTTTCAGAAGTGCTTTCGAGAGATCAGCTCGAGTGGCTGGATTGCTAAGAGACCCTAACCTAGCAGGTGTGTTGGGCGCTTGTTTGTCGGATGAGCCACGCTGTATAGTTTTTGAATACGGTTGCTGGGGAGATCTCAATCAATTTTTACAAAATCGAGTAGCAGAGAGTGCTGCAGTGGCCGCTGCAGCAACTTTACCTTGTAGTGCTAGAACTCTTAGGTAAGTAATTATACATATTTTGTATATTATTCATTTTTATCTTAAATATAGAATGTTCATATAAATTCTTTTTCAACGATTCCATTAAAGAATATCCACCAAATTAAAAATATGTATATTTACAAATAAATATATGGCTAATACGCTGATAATTAAAAATAAATATGCCAAACTAAGGCTTCGATTAAAATTAATATTAAATTACCCATTGAACGTTAATTTTAGGAAAGACATACGTCTTGTGTTTGGGGCTTAAAGCCAAGGCACTTCCTCTGCCACCCTAAACCAAAAATACCTATCCACCGAGTCGATACACAAACAACCAGTTCTGAATATCTATGTTCCCCTGGTGGATAATTTTGGAATCACGACAACGGTATACATACCTTCAAATACAGCACATTGCACGGGGATCGTCGATTACGAAACAAGTTCCTCCAAACAGGCTGTAATACCGCCATTTTCTTTTAGCTTCAAGTCCATAACTTTTACTACTAAGAATCCTTTTCACACTGAATAATATTTTGATTGCTCCCCCCCCCCCCTTCTCTAATACTTCTGCTTTCAGGGAGTATGGTATCTAGAGGAGCTGCTACTGGATGGACAGTTTTCCCTCCATTGTCAGGGGCTATCGTTCACTCAGGAGCTTCGGTTGATTTAAAAAAATTTTCATTACACTTGGCAGGGATTTCATCAATTTTAGAGGCAATTAATTTTATATTGCCTCCCTCCAAGGATAGAAATCTTTTTCATCTAAACCAAACGCTCAATTATTCTGCTTTTTTAAGTTTGTAGATCCTCTTTAAAAACAGAAATATAATTTATTATTAAATATTAGTGAACACATAAAATGGCATTTTGGCAGAACCTCATAACATAGATAGTAGTTTAACTATTATAGTAGTTAGTTATTTCGTGGCTGGTCGTCCAGAAAGACTGTTTGTTATTGATTTAATCCAGTTGTTTAGATCTCAGTCTTCTCGTTTGCGTCTTATTGTAATTGTTTGCTGAGGCCTGTTTCTACTCATCTATTGAAGTCTCAAGTTGGTTGGCATTACTAAAGATCATTAAAACATGACTACTCTGAAATAGTTCAATACAGATGAAGCTGCATAAATGAAGGGCTTGAAATCAAAATATCTATCAATTATAATGCATATTGGGTGCTTTTCTCCAAGTTTCAATAAAAATTAGATAATATCAATCAAAGAATCCGCATCCGCAGAAAATTTTCCAGTGGGGGGGGGGGGGGGGCGGCGGCAAAGCTTGGTGACAGATAATTTCAACAATAAATTTTTATTCAATAATAAACTTCTTTTGGCCGGGGAAGTTGGGTCGGCAAATAAAATGGAAATGAGAGAAAGAAATAGAACTAGGAGAGTGGGAGAGGGAGAGAGAAAGCTAAATTATTTTATTTTTTTAGCGAACATTCGAAGTTATTTTTATTAGAGTTTTGTTTAAAAAGTAAAACGCGACTACAACATTTGTCTGTTCGTTTACATTTTGTAGCGCGTAAACTAAATAGGATAAAAATGTAAAATTTAAAATTATATGCATTAATTTTTCTGAAAATCAAAAAGAAAACGTTAATCGAATGATTATTTTGGGAAGGAACGAATTTTATGTGGGTCAAAAATAAAAAGTATTTTATTATCCTACATTTTAAGATATCACTCTGTTTAAATTAAGTGAAATTAAGTTTATTTTTTTTTAATTTGTTTAGATTTAAAATTATGGTGTGTGAGATTGTAAAGTGGCCGTTTTTAGGTGACTTTTGTACCTATTAGCGTATAGAAACACTTAAACTTAAAAGTATGAAAAAATACTTTAAATTCTCACCTTCCTTCCTTATCAACGACAAATAAGAATGAACTTGATATCTCAAATATTTTTGGAGTTATAATCTACGGAACCTTCCCTATGGGGATTTTATATAATAGTACGAATACTTTTATCAATAACAAAGTTGTAATTGTATTAAATGAACTAGATGGAATTTTGACATTTACACTTCTATCATGTGAAGGGGTGAACCGCGAGCTAATATCTTGTACACCTACATCCACTTACATTTCCAAGTAGAAAGTTCAACAGATTTATGGGCATTATCTAATGAATTCCGAAATAATTCCACATAATTCCAAAGACGTGTACCTACACCTAATTCCAATCGCGGTTTACCCCTCGGATATAATAGACACACAACCTATTTTTAATTTTTTTTACAAGTTAATTATACAATACTGTATTGTGTTAGTACAAAAACACATACATTATGTATATGAATAGTTAATGTCTCAAACTCAGGGCAGGAGAGGGGAAGTGTCTCTTTGCTGAATTCCTTTTTGAATCTGATAATAAACTTATGAGCTAGAGTTAAATTTCTCTGAAGGTCCAGCTATTAGACGACATCGGCTTAAGGAAGTCGTTGCATTTTTATTGAAGAAAACTAAATCAAAGTTTCAGTTCCCATTTAAGCAGCACTAATCATTTCAATCTGTGATGAAAACAACCCATCTGTTGAGGCTGCTATATCAGCCAACACCACAGTGAGTTTATAGGCCTATCAAGTCAACAGTGATCTAGAACCTTCCGCGCCACATATTGCTTAACTATTAAAAAAAAAAAATAAACACAACAGAATATATAAAAAATAAATTAATAAATATATAAACAAGTTAAATAGAAAATAACCGGAAACAAATAATAAACAAATATAGACCAAAGCTTAAATTTAAATCAATCATTTCATCCCAGGTAAGGAAGTAAAAAATCATTCATTAATGATAAATGACACCAATTTCAGGGCTCCTTCCAAATAGTAATATAGTTAACATCATGGTCCGTGAGAGGGTTCAATAGCTGTTCATAAACCTGCCGTTCACTGAGTTGTCTCGGAAATCGCTCTCTCAGGCCTTTTAGATCGGGCATTTCTACTAAAATCTTTGATTCATTCCTAAATAAATTAAATTTACTTCTTAATATTATTATCGGGTTGATTTTTGAAAAAATTCCATCTTTTTTCAAAAAAGAAACTCAAGAAAGATGCCTAAATCTTTCCATTAATTAAAAATATTCTAATTTAAACTGTATACTCGTATTTCTTAATGATATTAGTAGATGTAATTAGCAAAAATCTGATTTTACAGATTTTAAGAAAAACTTTATTAACTCGACATAGGTATTTAGTATTACTTTTTATGACAATACACTTCATTTTATGAAATTATAAAACAGAAATTATAATCCAAAGAATAGTTTTCTTTAAAATATGCTTTATTTAAATTCTTTTTTTATTTTACTAAAGAAATAAACTGATGTGGCCATCCACATGACTTTTTCATATACCTGGTCCCTCTCTTATATTTATTTAATAAAATAATTAATAATTATTTATTTACGAATAAACACCCCTCTTAATTTTGGGCCCATTAGCAATTAATAATATCTCCTTTTTATTATGAGTTAATTTTATTAGAAATATCAGCTTTCTTCGATTTTTGAACTCCCTTTCCCCATCTTTTTGGTCACTATCAATTTTACATAGTGAGTCATTTTCTTAATTAAAGGGTCAAGGACTTATATTGATAGATATTTCTATTTTTTTTGAACCCCACAAAATTTTGAAATAAAAATATTTTTTTTTTTTTATTATAAGTTCATTTTATAGTTTTTATCCATTTTTCTTGGTTTATTTAGTTTGAAAATCTTATAATTTTAATTTTTTAACCATCCGAATTTCTTTGTTTGTCTATTGATTTTAAAAAATAATGTCTTCTTTTGTTCATACTAAAAGGCATATTTGAACAAATTAAACATAATTTGATAAAATTAACAATTACTGAGATGAAGGATTGGAAAATTGACATGGCCGTCATTTTAAAACTTGTGATTTTTTTATAATCTAATACTTTCTATACTAAATAGTTTATGGATAATTTAAGTGTGAGTGTTGAATTCCCCACAGATAAATCAACATTTATTGATGGTTAAATTGTATTAATACCGATGCCAAATAAATAAAATATACAATTATATAGGTATATTTTCTTTATAAAAGACAGATAGTGTAACCAAATATCATTAAGATTATTCGTCACTTGAAAAAAGAAAAAAACATGATAGTGAATAAAAAAACGAAGGGAAAATCGGCATTTTTTAATACATTTTTTTGTACATTTTCCTACTTAGGGTCCGAAACTGAATAACTCATTTTTGTTTCATTTAATAACTAATGGCCTATTCTTTGTTTTGTACGTTTTTTCTTCATCAAGTAAATATGTACAAAAACAAATCAATTTGTGTGGCACCCGTGTTTTTCTTTCGCCCCTGACAAGTGCTATAGCTTCGCAATGTCCTAGATATATAGCTCTAACCTTTCAGATTCTATAAAATATAATCTAACATCTATTTATTAGCTATTAATGAATTTCTTTTCTTTTTCAGTTATGGATGTCTTATCTATATGGCTACGCAAATAGCATCAGGGATGAAATATCTTGAGTCTATTAATTATATCCACAAAGACTTAGCAACAAGGTATGTCTAATATATATATATATACCTGTAAAATATATTTTCATATAAATAATTTATTATGAGCTACGGTATTATTGATTTATTTGTTCTTTTAGAAACTGCTTAGTAGGTCGAGAATACTCAATCAAAGTATCGGATCTTGGAATAGGAGCGAGCCTTTATCCACCGGATTATTATAAATTGGATTCGAGGCCATCGCTTCCAATTCGCTGGATGGCCTGGGAAAGTATTTTGTTGGGTAAATATTATTTCAAGATTGAATTAATAAAATGTAAAATATAATTTTAAGAACGAATCGATATTTGTGTTTAAACTGAAATAGTCACGATGGAACAGTTTCAAATGTCAAGGCAGATTATTTTATTTCTATTCAGACTCAGGCCCGATGAAAGGGGGGGGGGGCAGGGGGTAGTTACCCCGGGCCCAAAAGGAGCCCGACACTATTTAATGTTAAATAAATTATTTTACTACTAACATCTATTACTTATTATAAATAAAAATATTAAATAGCAAAATTAGGTAACGAAGCATATTAAGTTACGGATTTATTTATTTCTTAAATAATAAAATATTTTAAAAATTGAAAAATGTGGTACTTTTATTTGTCTCAGCATTGAGGGGCCCGCTTGTTTGATTTTTCCCCAGGGCCCATAAGAGCTCTCCACGGGCTTGTTCAGCCTGTATAACAGCTCACTGACTCATTATACATCATTCCAATTTTATCCTAGAGATTAACTATAGTGATAACAAATTAACATATTATTTTACTTAGAGTAGCAGGGTTGTTTAAACTATATGGAATTATTTTCTCTTAGTAAATATATAAATTATATAATCGTAACGAAGTAGGCAGCCAATGTATTTATTTTTTATAATTGGAGAAAAAAAATTGAAAGTAAAGCAAAACTTTTTAAGACTCGTATCAAGCATGATTTCAACAAATTTTGTATAGGTATAATAAGAAATGTTCAAGTGTCCCAAATTAAAAAAAAAGCTAATCTTTTCGATGGCATAACTTGAAATAATGATATACGGTGTCACTTTGTGATGAAACATTTTGTCAATTAAAGAGAATTAAAGGATTTTGTGGAGTTTCACAGTAAAAATTTATAATACAGTTTGAAAAAATCAATATATTTTGAACTCTTCGCCCATCTTGAGGAGTTTACATTAGACTGAGGACAAAAGCAAACAATTAATATTTATAAAGAAAATTTGTTTGCCAGGGGATATCAATATATATGAATGAATTGACAAAGTTCTAAGAATCGAGTAGTAAAGGTAAAAGAAGGAGGAAGGATATCAAATAAAGGATATAACTTTGAATAAGAGCTGATCAGAGCAAGATCATGAGATTTTTCTAGATAGCCATTTTAGAATAAGTCGAAATTAAGTTTCAGAAAAAATTTGAATATAATTTTATTAATTTTTTTTAATTAACAGATCAGTTATTATTGAATGCTAATGTTATTTTGATTTTTTAGAATATATTGTTTATAAAATAAAGCCTTTTTAATTTCAGCTGACTCTAAAATGCCTAATTTTACGGCTTTTGGGGGTGCACTGCAGATAGAATCTAATGATGAAGCAGCCGGCTTGTCACTGTTCCCTTGTAGTCGTTTCACTAATTCTAAATGTTCAGAGTAGCTTCTTTGCTTTTAAGGATCTTCCTGTTTGGCCATATAAAACGCATCACAGTAGTTTGGAAATGCTGCTCTTATCTTTGGGTCTGGTTTTGTCTTTATTATTGTGTACTAGATTGTAGAAAAGCTGGAAATTTGATATGCTTAATTACATGTTATAAAGACCACTGTTCGGTCGGGTATCGAACCCGAATGTCAGATGAAAAAGTGACGCAGTGTTGCATCTTATTAATATAAACTTGTGTGCCAAATTTCAGCGCCTTATCCGAAAAAAACGTTCTATTTAAAATTTAGATTCTATCCTTAATTTGTTAATTTTTCAAACAGAAGTTTTAAAGCAAGAAAGCCCGAAATCTGATGTTTTACATTTGGAAATACCTACATTGAATTACTCTCAGACAAACATTTTAATACCTTCATTAGAGTTATTGTGGGTATCGGGGTGAAAAGTTTCGATGGCTTATTTCATCATCATCAGTAGATACAAAAAAATGGCTGTCGTTATGTGGTTTAAATAGATGATGGGAATAAGCAACTGAAATTGCTGATAAATAATTAAATTTTAAATATATGCGGTTGCTCTTGTAATCATTATGTAATTAAAATCACAGCGACAGTCCAAATTCAACATAAATATTTTTACAGTGAAAACAAAGATTTAAGTATCTTTTTGAGTGTCTTTTTTTGAAAAAGATGGAAATTATTTCAAAAATCAACCCAGTATATAATATTATTAAATGAATTTAACTTTTAAGGACATCATATGCAATGTAAAAATATTTCTCTAATATCTATGATGTCCTTAAAAGTTAAATTCATTTAATAATAAATATTTTTATTTATTAAACACTTTTATTTCAAAGGCCTTGTCTTTATTTTCAGTCTCTTTTAAATATTATACACATAATTATTTAACAAAATTATTTTTGTTCCATTTGAATTTAGTTTTTTCTGGAAGAATGGAAAGCGAAACTTTAATCTAGAACACTGCTTCTTAAACTTATGGGTCGCGAAACTGAATTTTGATGTAGAGAAACACAGAGCAACAATGACTTCTCAGTCAAAATGGGGTCGCCAATTAAAAAAGAAGCGCCGATCTAGAATAAATAAAAATTTTATTTTAAGTAATAGTAGTAGTAGATACATTTTTTAATTTAATATATAAAATTTTAGATCTAATTTAACAATTTTGTGATATATTTGTAAGTATGAACTTGTATTCTCAAGAATTTAAACAGATTATATTTTTTCCTTCGATCCAATCTTGTAGTTTTCGGACACGAACATAGGCTGCTTTGATCTAAAAATCTACTTGACTATCTCGTAATGGTCTTATCAAAAATCAAATCAATTTTTTGGCAGAATTAACAATTAACCTTGATCTCTCTTAAAAATTACAAAAAACTTTATTTTCTTGAAACTACTGTTTTCGAGATAGCAGGCATATTATGAATATTTAAGCATAAAGATTAAGACTAAACAAAATCATGGTTTTTAAAATTTTTGAATATCCACTGATCTTTTATTAATAAAACTTTATAATTTGAGCTCTTTTAAGAAAAAAAAGACATAATTAATTGTATCTAAATTTGAATCTCATTTTAATCTTCCTACATAAAATAATCCAATGTCGTTTGTTTTTATGAACTATTGTAAACTATTCTTGAATATTAATAAGATCTAACTTTGAAATAATATGCAATTAATCTTTGTTTCAGGGTAAAATGTCAAGCAAAAGTGATGTATGGTCATTTGCTGTAACCCTTTGGGAGATTTTAACATTCGCCCGAGAGCAGCCTTTTGACGAATTAGCCGATGAAGGAGTTGTGGAAAACGCATCGAGATTCTTTCAAGACCTCCCAATCAGGGTAACTATTATCCATTATATCTAAAAAAAAATATATCATTAGGTTCCTACTATTAACCAATGACAATCAAATTAATATGATTTACTCAAAAATTATTTTATCAACATTTAATAAAAAAAAAAAAAAATATTTCTCATTAAGTTTCTTAAGGTAGTTCTTTCACAAATTCAAAAATTCAAGAAGTCTTCGAAACTTGGAATATTAGTAATTAAAAGCATAATACACACAGTTAAAATTTGAAGACGATTTACCACACCAAAGATGAAATAAATGCGATTAAAAATGAAATTTTTTACATATGGTAGATAGGGAAAGGGTGGGGAAAATGATCATTATTTTATTTTTTTTTTCATTGAAGGACTTTCACAATCTTGATGAATACCTAATATTTGTTAGAATAATATATTCTGGGTAACTTAAAAAAAAAAATTGAAATTATTTATTAAGTAATTTTGATAAAAAATAAAAAAAAACATATTTGGGCGATTATTTTTAGTGGCGGAGATAAAATATCAATGCCTTGGAAACGATCCATTCATAACTAGAACTTAGTAGCGTAAAATGTACAGTCACGTTAATAAAACATAACCTAAAATTTTCACACCGCCCATATTTATAGAGTGGTTACGAGGCTAAAACTTTTTGTGTGGACTGTCGCGAAAATACCTCCTTAATACAAAAAAAAATCATTAAAATCGATTATGAGAAAAATACACTATATTATGTAAAAGGTTATTCCGATGGGCCGAAAACCTTGCTCTGATATCTTTAGACGATAATAAGATTAAATTTTAAATTTCCTTTCCCTGAGAGATATACCTATAGTCCTATTAATACAGCCAAAAAGACATTCAGACAGAAAAATGACGGAAAATTATCTTATTAGATTCAAGGTACCTCAAAACGTTTCTAATTATGTGCCTTATTTTTAGTTTTTCAATTTTCATTTTTCTTTATAAATATTATTATAATTATAGGAAAAATTGGAGGAAAAAGTGAAACTTTTTCAAGTCTCGGTAGGCTGCTTGCAGTTTTGGTGAATAATACAAAAGACATCTGTTCGATGGCTTATTATTTTTTACTAGAAACGGTTAAAATCTCAAAAAATTATTCAAAAAATATTACTTTAAATAATTTCCCTTAAAGTCTTGGGAACAAACGTATTGGCGAATCAACTTGTCCACTTTTCTAATTTAAGGTAGTTCTTCACAAATGCAAAAATTCAAGAAGTCTTTGAAACTTGGAATATAAGTCATTAAAAGCATAATACGCATACTGTTAAAATTTGAAGACGATTTACAACACCAAACATGGAATAATTGCAATTAAAAATGACATTTTTTACATAGGGTAGATAAGGAAAGGGTGGGGATATGATCATTATTTTATTTTTTTTTCATTGAAGAACTTTCACCATCTTGATGAAAAACTACTATTTGTTAGAATAATATATTCGGAGTAACTTAAAAAAAAAATTGAAATTATTCACCTCTTAGTTTTGATAAAAAACAAAAAAAAACATATTTGGGCGATTATTTTTACTGGAGGGGATATAAGCACAATGGCTTGTAAATGATCCGGCAAGTATGTGCTTATCCATATAGAGATTTCGTAGTGTGAGTGGACAGTCACGTTAAAAAACATAAAATTTTAGTTCTGTTCATATTTATAGAATGGTTACTAGGCTAAAACTTTTTGTGTGGATTGTCGCGAAAGAACATCCTTAACCGTGAAACAGTGTTGGGAATCGGCAAAACGCGTACTACGCACAAATCATGGTTTAGGGGGAATTATCGACTTTAACTCATCAGTCCACATGCCGTGATAGTATCTATAAAATAGGGAAAGCGTGGAAACACTTCTTCATTTCATATAAATATATCCTGTACTTTAATTAAAAATAAAATGTAATAAAAATAATATATATAAATAAAAATAATTTTACTAAAGATAACGAGATTGTTATTATCCAATCATATCGATAGAATAAATTATTGGATTTCTTTTTCAGATTTTGCTTCCTTGTCCAATCAACTGTCCGAAAGAAATCTACGATTTGATGTGCGAATGCTGGCAGCGCAACGAATCCGATCGGCCTCATTTCCGCGAAATCCATCTATTTCTACAACGCAAGAATCTAGGCTACGTCCCTTCCATGGACTAAGAATCCTTTCACCGATAAGAAAGCCCCCCTCCCCCCACCCCCGCTCCCGGTTCAATTCCAAAAGGCGTGCGACTTATTCAAAGATGCAGTCAGAATAATAAACATTGCCTCAATTCGAAATAAAAAAATAAAATAAAAAAAGAGTAAAATAATAATAATAAAAACGCCTTTTCAATTTCGGTTAGGGCATCCGCCGCCCATTCGACAATAGCACCAAGCGGATCAGTGACAATAAATATATATTAAACAATTCTTAAACGAAAGAACATTTCTCTTTGTATTCCATAATTGTTGGTGTTGCTAATTTTGTAAAAATATCACACGCAATGAGATTGAATTATTATCAATGTATAAAAATGAAGCAATTTTTTTTGCTCTAAAAAAAAAATGATTCACAGGAATTTCTTCCAAAGGTGGATACTTTTATACTACAACGATCGAACCCCCTCATTTGAAAATTACTCAACTGATTTGTCGTTCCTTCACTTGAGCTTTGAAATGTCCCCTTTGCTAGAGATAGATAACTTAACTAGGAGGCTCCTCTCTTGTAAAATGCAATCGCTGTGCCTTTCTATTAGCTATCAATTCCGTTAATTGTAACGGACTCCCTCAGAAAGACCCCTCAAACCCCTCAATTAAATCTCTATCACCTTATGTATAATATGGTCCAAAATCGCTCGCATGTCATCACCATTAAACCTGATGTTTTTAAGTTGCATAATAAAATCAGGCCTTTTTTTAAAGATTTTTTCTTTAAATATTTTAAGATAAGAATTGAACTGTCCTTAGGAATTATTATTATTAGTTGAATAATATTAATAAATTCTCATGATTTGTAAAAATATTTATTGTTTATATAAAATAATTTTATTAAATTTCAATTACTAACTCTGTGATAATTTTCAATGTAATCTACCAATTTTGCATTCAAAAATAAATGATTTGTAATTTTTTTTAAACTACTGTAAATTGTTTAAATCTAAACTTCTTGTGGTAAACACTGTTAACTGCTAAAGATGAAATTTTCTTCGATAAAGTAACGAAAAGATGATTTTTACTCTCTGCAAACCTAAATTAAGTAACCAGTTAAAACATATTATATTCACTGATTAAATATTATAATTAAAGTTATCGATATGATAACATCTGAAAAAACTTCTGAGAGATTATATATTTTTACTTTTTAATCGAATATGTGAAAATATATACCCTGAGCTTCTACCTATATCATATTTAATATTTGTATAAATAATTATTCCATATATTGATTTATAGCTTTCTACAAAATTAACTAACCAGAAACGAACTGTTTGAGAAAAAAATAAAAAAATAGAACATAATTTGAACCAGAAGGCAGCGGCCACCAATCTAATAGATTCGATATTATTTTTAAAATATAATTTTGATTTAATTTTTCTATTTTATTTTAATTTAATATAAAAAAAAAATTCCTTCCCTGTACGATAATCTTTTCATATTTGTTATTTAATTCGAATTTGTTTTTAAATAGCTCCAAATCACTGAAAAAATACGAGGGACAGTCAAGCTTTTGATTAGCTCTGTACTTAATACCTTTTTTAAGGTAGTTCTTTCACAAATGCAAAAATTCAAGAAGTCTTTGAAACTTGGAATATAAGTCATTAAAAGCATAATAAAAACACTTTGAAAATTTGAGACGATTTACCACACCAAACATGAAATAATTGCAATTAAAAATGACATTTTTTACATATTGTAGACAGGGAAAGGGTGGGGATATGATCATTATTTTATTTTTTTTTCATTGAAGGACTTTCACTATCTTGATGAAAAACTAATATTTGTTTGAATAATATATTCGGAGTAACTTAAAAAAAAAAATAGAAATTATTTACCACGTAGTTTTGATAAAAAAACAAACATATTTGGGCGATTATTTTTAGTGGAGGGGATATAAGCATAATGGCTTGTAAACGATCCGGCAAGTATGTGTGTATCCATATAGAGATTTCGTACTGTGAGTATACATTTACGTTAAAAAACATAACCTAAAATTTTAGTTCCGTTCATATTTATAGAGTGGTTTCGATGCTAAAGAAATTTTTGTGTGGATTGTCGCGAAAGAACCTCCTTAAATGGAAAATGAACGTATCACTCGAGGTGGTCAGAAGCTGTTCGATTTGTCAAATAGAAAGCAAATATATTTGCATAGATAATTCTACATATCTTGAAAATTATTTTTAATGTATAAAAGAATGACAACCATTAGCATGCTGAGGTCTATCTAAATGGTTATTTTTTCATTTTTTGTATAAAAAGCAATTAATTAAATATGAGATAGATATGAGTTTCTAAATCCATTACCATTACCTATATTTATTTGTAATACCCAAAATACCAGAAAACCCCATTTTACATAAAATATTATTTGAAGAGCATTTAAAAATTACATTTTTTTTGTTCGAAATAACTTTACGTTCGAAGTGTCATTTTTAATCAGAAAGTATACAAGCTTTATTTAGTTAAATTTCTACACATTAAATATTAGACGATCTCTCTTTTGAAATGAAAAATTATACAACACAACTTCCAAAAGGGGGCTGAAAAAGAAATCTTTTTATTGAGGTTCTATTTTCTAAATTTTTTGGAAACTATGAAGAGAGAGTCCCATACCTACATTCTTTTCATTAATTAATTATAAATTCATTGTTAGATCATTTTTTTGATTAACTTCCTAACCAAATACAAATAATGCATTTTATAGCTATAGAAAATTATTGAATTATTAAATTGGATATTAATATTTTATACATTCAACTTTTTGTTACATCTGTGTACCATATTGAAACAACGTAATATACTACAGTATAGAATCACTGATCTAAATCATTGTTACAAATATGATATACGATTGCTCGAAATTTATAGCCATACTCGTATTAGTAGTTTTTGACAAGTTTGGAATTTTTCCTCTTGTCTGGTTTTAAAACGTTTCATTATATTAAAATATATTTATAATATAGCAATAGAAATCTAAATAGAAAACAAAATTTCATCTTATTTTTATATTTTAGTCATAATTTAGGGGGGGAAATTGTATTTATAGAATATCCTATAACCCCCTATAGGTATCTGAAAAGGCTTGATATATAAATATAAAATATGACATATTTTTATAAAATTAAAACAGTTAAGTGCCAATATTCTTTTATTGCAAAGAGGTTGGTCAGAAAAAAATAAATTATATAATTAAAATCCTATGAAGAAAGACAATTTAATTACCTAATAGTTACTATCAACCATTCACAGTGTTTGCTTTAAGAAGTCATTAATTTGATTATAATAAAATACTAAATACTTTTTGCTTAGTGTTTTTTTAAGGTATTTACCTTTCTAGTTAATCTAATCTCAATAAAATAATATAAAAATTATTATAAAATAATTTCTATTAATAAAAATATATTTACTTATTTACTTACCTATATAAATAAGAATTTTTTTTCGATGTTTAATAAATTGATGAGTGATTTATTTTATTAATATGAAATGTATTTAATAATTTTGCTAAGTGATGAAGAAAATATTGAATCCAGATTAATATTTTCAAACCCATGGTATAATGAAATAATATGCCTATCTCATTTTAGAAGCTGTATATTCACAATTGAAATTTAATTTATATTGAGTTATGTATAACGTCTTTACTATAGTAATTAATCCTTTAAAATGTATATACCTAAATGAAGAAGGCTTTAAGTTAATATTATTTATCTAATAGGTATATAAAGAAAAAATTAATGTTTGTGTCTCTTTTACTTATTAAATATATTTTCATTTAATTGGGACCGAGGGGTGATCCGCAATTGGAAGTAAGTGTACACCTCTTTGGAAGTATTTTGGAAGTACTTGGAAATATTTGAAAGTACTTAGAAATATTTGGAATTACTTGGAAATATTTGGAATGGGAATCGGATTAGCCGAGAGCTTAAAGACAATAGCCTTCTAAGCAGGAGTCCCGGGTTCGAGTCCGAGTCCCTGCATTGATATTTGACCGGCTATAATCTGATTCCTAGTCACCAATCCGTCTGGCAAGCGTGGTGACTTAATGCCAACCCCCTTCCATTTGATGGAAGAGGCCTATATTCAGCAGTGGATTGTCGCTATCGACAGGCTGATGATGATGATGATGATTTGGAATTACTTGGAAATATTTGGAATACTTGGAAACATTTGGAAGTACAAGTGGAAGTAGGTGTACAGCATATTAAGTCGTGGTTCACCCCTCGTTTGGGACTATAGTTTCAAAGGCCTTGCCTTCATCTTTAGTAAAATATAAAAATGTTGCATGAATATTAAATATAATTTTACACAAAATGAATTTGTCATATTTCTTAGAACAAGGCTAGAAAGACTGAGAAGAATGCAGGATAGTACTATAATAATTAATAGTATTTAGCGAGAGAAGATGTCTTAATCTTCATTCGAATATACAACTTTTTCATGAATATTTAAAATTTTTCATTCCCATTAACTTACTATAAATTATCTTGAAAATGCCTATGTTTATTAATATTAATCCAAAGACATAATTTTTTTAAAATTTTAAATTAAAAGCAACTCCACTTTTGGCAAAATATCATTTTAATTTAAAATTCTATCTGTATACTGTACAGTACCTATATTGGTAGTGAAATCTTGCTATATAGCTATAATTTAAGAAACAATTTTTATAAATACAGATTTTATATTTTCTTGTTTGAGTTGTTTCTTAGAAGATAAGTGATACTATCTAGGATCCCATATTATTAATGAAAAAAAACAGAATACAGGAGGTTTCGAAACCGGAACTAGGTGTTGAAATGACATCCATACTAATGAGTTTTTTATATTAAAAATGTGCAATCTAGGAGGTTTCAGTCAAAACTTCTCTTTCGTAAATACAACCACAGAAAAATTTAATATAAGCTAAATTTATTAATCTTCAATTCTTAGCCGAACCACAAAACTTTGTGCATTATATTATTAGAACATCGAAATCAATTATATTCCTACACGATGGCCAGTTCAATTCTAATTAAATAATAAATAATGATTTCTAATAATTTTTTAAATGAGGGTTGTACTTGAAGGGTGTTTTGTAATTAAAAATTCTAAAATGGAATTATTATTTTTTTTTAATTTATAAATATAAATACAAAAAAAAATCGTATTTTTTTCTTCCAATTCATTTTGAGCAGAAAGTAAAATCTGCACATATATATATATAATATTTTTTCTCTGTATTTTCAAAATAATAAGTAATTTGTAAATAATATTTATGGTGCCTAAATCGAGTTGTATAGATGTTTCATATCCTGATTTTATCACTATTTATATTGTTGATGTATAAATACATATAAATATAAAATAAAAATATATTACGATTCATATCAATTTTTACGAAAGAAAATAATGTATATGATCGATTTTTATTTCTCTTTCCTCAATAACTTGTATATATTATTATAATTTTAATGTACAATGTAATTTGCTGTGCACCGTGTGATGTGCAGATGATTTGATTTCTGTTTCACTTGTCATTCGTTAATTGTAATTGAGTGACGAGGAGGCAAGGCTTGGCTGATAAGGACCAATTCATTTAGAATTTTACCAGATAGCAAATTATCATTGGTCTAAAATAGATACCATAGGCTAATTGTGATACTATATAAAAAAATACGATTTCTTTTAATTTCAAGTTCAAAAAAGAAATAATAATAATAATACATTTATATTATTCTATGTTTATTTTTTATTGAAGTTGATAACATTTGACGATGACGATATTAAAAATATTATTATAAATTATTATTTAGAAATATTTGATAACATATAAAACCAAATGCAACAATATTAAATATAAAAAATTATATAAATAAATAAAATTCACTTAAAATATGTTACGGAAGTGACGGATATGTAGATTAGAGAATCAAAAAAAATCTCTAAATTTTCTTATTACGCATTAAAATTATTTAATAAAAAAATGAAGTATAATAATGCAAATGCTTATATTATTTTCCTCCCAGTCAGTGTAATAAATGTACCTATTTCCAAGTCCCTAAGAATTTTTTTAAGATCTCTGGAATGAATGAAAAATACTCTTAAAATATCAAAAATATCTTAATATTTGAAGATCTTAGAACAACCTTTACTGGCGAACACTCTTCAATCGTCGGACGTAAAAAATTCCTAGATGTTTTATCTTATAATCTTTTTTGTTTATTAATTATTACCTATATAGGGAGACTCTCAAGATTAAGAATACTTATTTTACAAAAGCAAATCTTAATTAATACTCAAAGACAGATCATTGTATACCTACTGTACGTACTTTAGACTGCACTTAAAAAGTATGTTAGTAAAAATTAACAATATTCTTTTAATATACATTTATTAGAAATACTTTAAGTTTAGACAAGTTTTAATTAAGTTGATTTGAAAAAAAACATTCGACAAATGATGATCTAAGAAATTTATTTCGAAAACAGGAAAATATATAAATTAATCAAGTAAAGTGTGTGGAGTTTCACAAACTGTTGTATAAACCTCTTTGAGTTTTATTTCATTCACTGTGAAACTACACACCTTTTACTTTATTAATTAATATCATGTTTCACCTAAAACCTATACCACTTTCCCTAATAAAAAAAAAAAAATATGTGTCGAAAGGAAAAAAAATCAACCCAAGTATAAAATTGAAAATAAGTAATATTGAATGGGCTTGATGAAATGACATGATCCCTATGCCGAGAGGCTTGTGTCTCAACCTCACCATAAATAGCTTTCCTCTGCCCTCAGAGTTTTGGGCCAGTGTTTGCCAAATCGACGAATGTTTATATATCTTAGGCTCAAAGACCGAAAACTCTCCGTGAGCGAAAAACGGCCACAACACGAAATTTGAGTCGTGGCTCTCTTGATATTTGACCACAACGCGTTGTGGTTATTATGAAATACCACAACGCGTTCTCAACGTTATATGATGCACTATGGACCTGGGTTAAGCGCTTGACTTCAGATCGAGTTTACTCGGGATCCAGAATCTTGGCTTAAGGAGTTCCTTTCGCTCCAGTTGATTCAAAAGAAGTGTAGTATCTAATATTTAATAAAATAAGTTAAAATACAAATTAAAAATAATAGAATTAAAAAATAAATAGTATTTTTTTTTTTTTTTTTTATTTGGATTTGACTACTAGGTCATACCAAAAAATAAATAGTATGAAAGCCGTAAACATTTGAAATAAAAACAGTTATAAAAAAAAAAAAATTAAATACAAAATTTAGTTTGATTTATTCAAATCAGCTGATAATATCTCTTGTATGTTGTATTAATACTGTTTATGTTTACATCCAAACAGTATTTATATGATTTTTTTAAAGTAAATTTCTCAGTAAATTCCTAAGTCAAAGATGTATTTTATTGCAAAAAAAAAAAAAAAAAAAATATGCATGTTTCAAAAAGCTAATTTTTAGTTTTTTTTTTAACTTTATCAATTCAACTAATAGTAGTATAATTCAAGAGAAAGTGTCGAGATCTTAATTTACCATAGGACTCTGAGAAAATGTTTATTTTCAAAAATTTATTCGCTAATGAGTGATTGAAAACTTCACCAAAGCATAGATGAGAGTTAAACTATTATAAAAAATTAACTTATAGTTATAATCTAATATTTTTTATTTAACATTGGAGGCAAAAGGACCTCCTTAAGGCCGCTGGACTGTTCTATTAGCCAAGGATCCATTTCAATCCATTCAACAACATAAACAAAACCATAAGAAATTACCCCTTATGTTTAGACAACGGCCAATCCATTAGATGGACCTATTAATCCTACATATTAATATTAAGACAACAATAGTATTTTTTAATATTTAATAGAAAAATCTTCCAAGATAGTCGGTCCATGGTGAAATTCTAAAGTCAAAAACTTTCCAAATTATTAACTAAACAATATTCAAACATTCTGAGTCACCTAGAAAGTAAGAAATGATGCTACATTTCGCCTGTGGAACATCCCTCTTGATGATCGAAGAATAATCGGCCAGCATACTAGGATTACATTTTCCTTATCTCTTTTCCATAGCTGAAATATCGTGATGATCGCTCGAGCTCATCGCTCACTGTACTAAGATTTTCTTGGAAAAATCTACGAGTGCAGGAAGTGTACTTTTAAGGAAATTTTTATAAGATGTAAAAGATGTTATAAGATGATTTAAGATGTTATAAGATGTTTTAAGATGTTTTAAGATGTTTAATTGGAGTCTTGAAATAAAGCGTTAAGGATTGATTTTCTTAAAATTTTTATCCGGATACCAGGAGCGAATAGGAGTGTACTTTCCTTCCAGCCAATTTAATTTTCATCGACTTTTTGTGAACAAAAATTTTGTGAATCTCAAGAGTAAGTGAAATGAAAGAAATCACTAAGCAACAGTGGAACCGGTTTTCATTTCACGAATCATCATTTCTTTTCATATGGTTTTATTTTTCCTACTCGAGTTTTCGAATAGATCAATGAATATGTTTTTTTAATCTGTATAATTTGAGCTGGCAATGAAGCCAGTATTACAGCGAGCCAATTGGAGCCTTGTTATCAGCGTTAACGATTGATTTTCTTAAAATTTTTAAAATTTGTATCCGGATACCAGGAGCGAACAGGAAGTGGCGTAGCCAGAAAGTTTTCATGGGTTGGGGAGGGGCGAGAGGGGGGGCTCAATCCACGAAGCAAAATATTTAGTGTGAATTTTTTTTATTAAAATAAATAGTCCAGTTAAATTGTGTTTTTACCCTGGAAGTTTTGGGGTAGTTGTAATTTCTTCGACCCTTTATGTTTTTTGGTGTGCTGAATTCGGATTCAACACACCAAAAAAACAGAATCTGAGGCTTGGCGAAGCCTTAGTAAAAAATAAACAAAAACTTTAAAAATATATTTTCAAAAATGCTAATTAAAGGAGATTTGTTATTAATCTACTATTGTCGTGTCGCTTTTCGATGGAGGCGTTTTGCGATGTAATCGATGTAAAAATAAATTGTTATAGGTACTTAATTGTGTATTTAGCCGATACCTAATTATAGAAAATAATAAAAATGTTGTACGGATTTGATATGATTGATTTGATTTGTAACATAATAAAATACAGGCTACAAACAGCGGGAGGTAGGGGGCAAAATTTTTTTGCATACTAGTGATGACAAAGTTTAAAAAACATTGCTCTAGGAAATTTTGTTGAAAACTCTTAGATTTATAGACTCCATGAGACTTTTGAGTATTTGGATCATATCCTTTGTAGGAAATTTTACGAACTTTCATTTTGAAAAGAAAGGTTATTTACGAAAAGTTAATAGTTTTCGAGTTATAAGGAAAAAAATGCCAAAAAATGAGATTGTTTACCCTTTTTTGCATTTTTCACAATGTTCCGTCACTAAATTTTGTTAGCAAATCTCAGATTCGGATTCCTCACACCAAAAATGTATATGTATAGTATCAAAAAATCAAAACTATCCGCAAAACTTTCTCGCGAGGGGCCCTTTAGATACCAATTTAATTGGACTAAAAAAAAAAAAACATCAAGAAATTAAAAAATAACATATTCTTGAATAAACATATGAAATATATTTAATTACTGCTAGTTTGCCATAAGAAACGGTTTGTCGTTGCCGTTACTCATTCCATGCTCCCTCCCCCGTAGCTACGTCTCTGTAGGTTTGGACTTGTTTTTGGCATCCTTACAATGGCTTAGCTCTAAAGCAGTGTTTCTCAAAGTGTGGTTCGCGAACCCCTAGGGGTTCGCCATTCGACGGCAGCGGGTTCGCGACAAGATTTACGTAATGGTGGCTTGATAACTGGCAGGCACGTGCGGCACACATGGTGGCGCGCGCGCAACTGAAAATGTATGAGTGGTTGAAAACGGGGTTATTACGCAGAAAATGTCCAAGTAATTCAACGTTATCATCCAGTTCGCAACCACTACAAAGTACATTTACTCAAATTGCGTCTACTTTTGCTGAAAGTTCAGTTTTAAACAAAAATTCTGCGAAATCGAGAGAACAAGAAAAAACAATCATATCGTCTGCAAAAAAAGGAAATATGACGAAGACTGTCTGAAAATTCAATTTACGTGCAAAGAAGAATCTCAGTACCCAGAGCCAATATTTGTTCAGAAGTTCTCGCAAATATCTCGATGAAGCCATCATTGCTGCGAAGACATTTGGAAACAAAACATCCGCAGTACGTAGACAAACCTATAGATTTTTTTGTTCGAAAAAAGAAAGAGTTGGCTTCTTCGAAAAAGACTATGAAAACCGTATTGGCTACTAACTCTGAATATTTACGTGAGTCTTTCCTTGTGGCATATAAAATCGCAAAGACCAACAATTCATACAATATTGCTGAAGAATTGATTTTACCAGCTGCTAAAGATATGGTCAGTTGTGTAGTGGGAGACACATTTTTGAAATTGCTGGATAAAATACCACTTTCAAATGATACAATTGCAAGTCGCATTCACGACATGGCACACGATGTTGAAAATCAACTAGCACAACGATTAAAAAATAATTGTTACGCGATTCAAGTTGATGAATCAACAGATATTAGTGGATTACCGAATTTACTTGGGTTTGTTAGATATGTGTATAAAAATATATGTGAAGAAGATTTTTTATTTTGTAAGACCTTGGAGTCTACGAAGAAAGGAGAAGATATTTTTAACACTATTAATGATTTTATTGAAAAACATGGCATAGATTGGACAAAGTGCGTTGGTATATCCACTGACGGTGCAAAGGCCATGACAGGAAGGATATCTGGACTAATATCCAGGATTAAAATCTCGCTCCTGAGGTCAAAAGTATGCATAGAGAAGCATTGGCGAGCAAGAAAATACCTAATGATTTAAAAACAACACTTTCAGAGGTCGTAAAAATAATAAATTACATAAAAGCCCGTCCGCTAAATTCAAGACTTTTCGCATTATTATGCCGTGACATGGGTAGTGAACATGTTTCATTACTGCTACACTGTAAAGTACGCTGGTTGTCAAAAGGCAGGCTATTAGATCGGTTTGTTGAACTTCGTCACGAAATCTATATATTTTTGAAAGACAGTGACTTCAACCTTAAATTCCGATTTGAAGATGAAACATGGCTTAAAAGAGTAACCTATTTAGTTGACATTTTTTCTTGTCTCAATGAAACGAATGCTTCGATGCTTCGTTCCACGTGCAGTGTATTCACTGTGCAGGACAAAATAAACGCACTTATAAAAAAAAAAATAGAATTTTGGAAAATTTGCTTGAGATCAAATATCT